>JAGDQP010025760.1:13019-26599 GCA_022664845.1 Lepisma saccharinum
ACAATAGCCTTATCGACTTGTTCTTCTGATACAATAGCCTTATCGACCTGTTCTTCTGATACAACAGCCTTATCGACCTGTTCTTCCGATACAACAGCCTTATTGACCTGTTCTTCCGATACAATAACCTTTTCGACCTGCTCTGATACAAGCTTGAGTTTAGATTCGACAGCAACGACTTCAGTAGGTTTCTCTACCTCAGCAGTTTTACCTTCTTTAATTTGTGGAACTACCCTTTCTTGCGAAATTAGAGCACTGTCGTTTATAAGCAATTGTTCCTTGTTCTGTTCTAGAAAAGTAGTTTCCCCACTAGTTTCAAGGTAGGAGTTTTCGTTTGCTTCACTTGATTGTAAATTTGTTTCAGAGTTAATACAACTTTCTCTGGTTTCACTTTCGTTTGTTGTCCCAACTTCTGTATTTTCTAGACAAAGTGTATGAGTTTTATCTTCTTGAGGAGCTTCTGAACATGTTTTGAAAGTGCTTTCTAATCCCACATCTGCACTAAGTAAAAGTTCTTCAATGTTCTGAGATTTGGCTACACTACCTAAGTTACTGTCACCATTCGCGACTTCTGTAACGTGTGTGTCTCGGTTTAGACAGTCTTTCACAACAGATACACTATCGACACTGGGGAAGACTGGGGCTCCATTATATTCCACATTTTCACTTATTTCATTTTCATGTGAAGCTAGGAATGAAGTGTCTGTTGGTGTACTGCAACTTGATACGGCTGAAGAAAGTTTTAACCTTGCGAATCTTTTTGTTATTTCTGCGAACTGTGGATCCTCCTTGCCATTCAGGATATACGAATCAGTTTCGGTTGGAAGTGGCACTTCTTGCTGAGCATCCTGGAAGCTTCCTATAACGTCATCTGCGAGAATACTACCAGTTGGAGACAGAAGATCCTTTTCACTACACGGTTCAGTATCGGCAGCACTCTCATATTCCGTAGTATCAGTATCTAAAAAGAACAGAATAAACGTCAAATTAGAAACAAAAGAATACAGTAACCAACTGTAAAAAAAATCATAGAAGATATCGTAACATCGGTAACTAAAATTACATATTACGTAATTAATGTGATTTTGAAACACCTGAAAGGCGAAATAATTATGCCACTGTAGAGAGGATTAGTACAAATATCTATTTACTTATGTGACGTGTATGAAGTGCTGTGGCATTTGCAGGACACTTATAAAAGCAAAGACGAAAACTCAGAATCAAGCAATACATCCGAAGCATGTGTACATTGGCCACTGGACAGAAAATTTATTTCATACCTGGCAAAACAAAACTTTTGTGTTTGTAGTGTTTTTAACTAACAGAAAGCACTGGTGTACTTAAGTAATTAACTTCGAATAACAAGTACAGCTAGGAAATACACAACCTGTTTAAACGTAATACTTTTCCCAACTAGTACATAGAGAAAACAAAATCGTATTCACTAATGCCGCCAGTTATTACCACAAAATGTTTTAGGGGTTTTTGAACAGGATGGTACAAGTGTATTAAACTTATCCTGAAAAACACCACACGAAAAACTAACGATATGAACTGGTTCATTAATGTCGAAAAATAAAGGAATGACGAAAAGTAAAGGAATTTTAACTGAATTAATAATAAAATAATACAGATTTCCCTAAAATGGTGAAAGCTTCATGCTCTAAGTCTATTTATAGTTCTCAAACCTACAAGGACTTTTGAACTACGTGGATTCTGAGCTGTCTAGCATATTGGAGACTGGATTGAGAAACTGGTTACTTAAGAAAGCAGACTATCAGTTTACAGCTATTTCGAAAATTAAGGTAACTATCAAGGCGGCCTGTAGGAAATCCACTGTGAAATTTTCGAAGCGGCATACTGACCAATCGTATATATAACAAAAACAATCTTATATCAATTGATGTAAGAAAAATCTCTCTTTCAAACCAGGAAAAAAAAATATATATATATTTGCCCTCCAACTAATATACAGTTCCGAGTAAAGAGAAAGAAAAGTGATGACTAACGTGCAGGTATGTCGAATATATTTAATACGACTATCTTTTATATCTGTTTAAAATGTGTAGCAGTAGCTGCTCGATGAGATTCTAAACATTGGTTGATACAGCGAGCACTATGAACTGTGTACATTCGTAATCTAAGAAGAGAGAACCTACTGCCTCCCCTCTCGTGATAGCTAACAAGGAACAAAATATTAGTCCAGTTCTACAAACATCAACACTTGACAAGCAGATGTATACACTTCAGTCTGTAAAACTGTTGAAAATATTATTAGTTCCAATTTTAAACATTTGTAGCTGAAGTGTGTATAGTGCCACCCCAGCACCCTCATTTTTTTTATGCTTTTTGTGTATTTTTGATATGCAAATAATATTTTTGCATCTCATTTATAATGTCAACTTTCTTGCAAATCATTATTTTTGTGATTATTATTAATTTTTTTTTTCTTGCATATCGTTGGTGTGTCGGAACATAGTAATGCACATATTTAAATTAGTATTATTTGGGGATTTATATTCTGATATTTATTTGGAAATTGGATCTTTTGCATCGGTCACCATGCTGGAAATCGCATAGTTTGAAACATCATCGTCGTACAGAGAAAAGGCAGAGCCAGAGACGCTCGAAATTTGAAAGTGGGACAAGTTCAAACAGTGTTGAACATCCCAAATTTTAACTTTGCTCCAGCTAACATAAGTTGTCACGTTTGTCAACCTAGCCTATATACCAGAGAGTATTCTTGGGTTTTCCTTCTAAGATGGAACCATTGCATGTTGGCGACAACTATCCTCGTTCAAGGTATTGTTAGAAACTTACTGGGGAGATGTTATAATCTTGGAACAATAGGGTGCGAACTTTTGGGGTTCTGACCATATTTCGCATCTACCGTCTGCTCCCTCTTCCCGCCGTTTCCTAGCCAGTGAGCCTATACTGGAAGGATGCTCTCTCGGCGGATTGATATGTCGATTCAGCATGTGTTTTGTGTTTTTATTGTATGTCCATGTAAACAACTCTAGCTAAAGTCTGTTGGAATTGCCGTTTTCCCTTGTCACTCTTTTAAAGTGATTCGCGGTCCAATAATCTTGATAATCAGCTTGCTATATGTGTTTCCCCTCAGAACTAATTCCTGGTCACTCCTTCTGCTAGCATGCTGTCGACTGCCAGGAAGGGTGGAAGCCATGGCCCGGACATGCAGTGCTTACACTTTATTTTGTTGTTTTCTATGTCATAACGATGGTGTCATGCTTTGATTCGTGTGTAAATAATCGTTAAAGTGTATTGTTGTTTATTTTAATGTACTTTTTCTTGCCACCCGTCAGGATTCTCTTGACGCGGGGTTGTTTTGATTCGACCTTTCTCGGTTTCCCACTTGATGGCAGCACCACCTAGACAGTGCATGTACACTTTACAGTAACCCCACGTCGTATGTTTTGTGTGTGTTAATGTGTTTTCAGGTATGCTAATGTGTGTTTTTGTTTTATGTATTTAACATATGTGAACATTCACGCAATCTGTGGAAGCGTGACAGTTGATATTAAGAGAATTATATTGAAATTCAATAATACCACCATATGTGGCAACGCCGCCTCCACCTGTGGCAAAGCTCTGCAATAGTGCTTACAAGGCGAGTCTCACCAGAAAGAGTGGAAATACGAATCCACAAGCTCCCAGCGAAGGTTCAGTTTCTTGTTTAGTCGTTGAAGTTGGACGTGTTTAAAAAGTTTCGATTGTGAACATATATCAAAGTTGCCTATAGTTTCAAACCGTGGACTTATATCATTTCGGTCTGTGGCTTTCAATAAGCAAACACTTGTGATATGATGGTGATTGACGGCATGTGGATACAAGACAGTCTCTAATGACATCAAAGTTCTATTCTCATTGTCAAACTTGTACGTCGAATCATTGATATTCTAACAACATACAACATGAACTGTGGTGTTTATGTTTAAAAACACAGACTTTGTGAGTGTTAACTGCACAGTGATGTACGTTGTGAACTCAATTCGTCCTATCATGTTTCCTGAACATGTTGAAGTCTAACATGTGTAAAACAAGAGGGAAGTCTTCCCAAGCATACTTTCACTTATTCGGAGTAGCCTGTTTATCTCAGATCCGAACTCACAGTGAAGCGCGTCGGGGCCTACTCCAGATAACTATCCCCCACATTCACGCCGTGTCGGATACATCATTACGTACAATGTGTGAAGTGAACTTTTCTTTTTGTGTTAGGCTTCGCCATAGCCTATAGCCTTCACACAATACAAACAGTTAAGCTGGATACTTTCTAGTTTTTGATTCTAATCCAGTTATATTTTTTTTTTATATACAGATATATTTCCTTTTTCTCTTCATCATGTCTTGATGTAGTGGTATCATAGGCTAATTTCTCAAGCCTGTCTGAAGTGAAGAGAAATGAACGTAACTAAGAACAGACAACTGCATTAACATTTGTTTGTCTGTATCCTTAGTGTATCAACTTGGTGTTTATCCTAGTGGAACTTATATATATTTTATGTCTTATCAAGTGGCATCCCAAAGTGGAACTGTTATTTCCTCCCCTGTGATGAACACTTAAGAGCTAACAAAACTCCGGATAATATAATCAGTGGCTAAATTCAAATGACATTATTATGGTAACAGTGAGTGACGTCACGAACTATTGGTTGTGTTTTGTCGGTGTTACTGAATGAGCTCATTCTGATATAAAATTGAAGCAAAGAACCATAACCAAGGATGGTTATGAATGAAATTTGTAAATAGTGTGTATATTGATATGTGAACGAGTGGGAGTGCTTACATCATTTTCCATTTCTCTCTATGGAATAAATCTTATCATTATCTTCGAATCCCCTATATTTGATTTCTTGGAGCCATCATCCCGAGTCTCGTTGTTGAGAGAGGTCGTCAGTATTAGTAAGTACTGCATTTCCAGTGCTACATTTGTGTTTTTACTTTCCAGGCTGGCTGCAGCGTGCAAGCGGATGAAAGACCTTGAATTGGTCGGTTTTGCTTTAGACTTTACCTACGGAGATTTCAATGTGTACCCGTTCTAACACTTTGTTTTGTTTTGATACCCTGAGATTATTCACCTCATGCACTCCTGTGTAACTTCATTGTCACCCTTGAGTCTACGTAATTTGACCCTTTAAAAGTAACACTCACAGGAGATCTTTTTATCTGCTTTTTCCTCCAACTCTCCTTTTGGAAATTTGCATTAACGTAAATATTGTATGCATGAGCGTTTTATTGTTAGTATTTCTGACCCCTAAGTCAGGGGCGTTTTACAAGTGTCAGTGAAAGTGGTCAGGCCTTAGCATAAGTGTTTCCACATTCTGCATCGTCATAGTTAACAGTGGACACTACTATAATGATTGATATGAGTACACAACGTATGAATATTGCTAGTTACTAGTGAGAGTTTGGGAAACTGATAACAGACCCGGATGAAGTAATCTTTGTTACAATGTTAAAAGAATCTAATACACTTATTTCATTCCAAATATCTTCAGTTGAAACCCTGCCTAAGTACAAAATTTCACAATTGTGTGAAACTGTCTTCGCAGAATCTCAACTTCTAAAGAAACCAATTTTATTGAAAAGACATGTTCCAAAACCATCGTCTACCACTAGAAAAGTGCAACATTTACTGACCTCGAACCAGACAATAACTAAAATATTCAAGGTTTAAAAGAGTAAACAGGTATTATTGTACTGTGCTTCTTTCGTAAGACTGATGACACAAATTTAATTACACTACATGGCCCGGACAAGCGACAATGGTGTTATCCTTTCTAAGATCTAGAGGATGAAGTATGTCTACGATTACTTCAGCGCTATGGATAGAAAAAGTAGAACCTTAGTCTTGGTACAGCTATGGACAAAAGTTTTAACGCATGTCTTTAGAAAGGATTCCGTAAATTTGTCCAGATTCCCCTCCTGTAACATCTATATATGAAAATTAAAATTAGGATTAATAATAATTATTGGGCTACAAAAATATCCGAGACAAAACGAGGGGACTATATATATATATTTATTGCCAACAAAAAGTGATCCCTCCCCACAAAATATCACCCTTCTTTAGTTATATATTAGGAAGTTTGAATTTTAAGGCCTTTAGGCTTCTTAGGTTCAGGTCGAAATATCAGGAATGTGTTATTTTCTACAAAAGTACTTCATGTTATTGTGTATATTTCTGCAAGTCAACAAATACATTTCAATACATTTGTTTTTGCAATAAGGAAAGTTATACACATGCATCAAAACTTTTGTCCATAGCTGTAACATACGGGAATTACGTTGGTGGAACTTTAGAAAAACCTTAGTACGTGCACTCAGTAATAGGTAGTTTTAACATGCAGCTTCAAAGTACTCTACGCAAGGAAGTGTATCTAATGACAAACTAGTAAATGTGGTGGTGTCTGATTTGTAAAAGTCCGAATTATTCTAATGTAGTTGTCTTCACAAGATTGGAATACGGTGAACACATCTGACCAGCCATGTTTAAGACTTGCTGGTATAGACGTAAATATAAACGATTGATATTATGATATATCGTCGCCTATAGTAGGCAACCACGTATCTAAAAGTAATTTAAGTTTCCAGAAGGCTAAAAAAAGAAAAAGAACAAAGGAAGTATAACAGTTGGTTCACTGGTAAGTAACATGGTTAAATCATTTGCCAAAAGACGACCTACGAGTCCCACACTCATATGAGTTATGGCGTTTAAAGTGAAATACACCTCACAAATAGGATTTGACACTAAAATCACAAAAACAGGGATTGCTTGAACACTATAGACGGCGATGTAATTCAAGTTAGCAGAGAATGACTGCAATGCTAAAGATTAATGTATAAAGATATGTATGACGTTAATGTATGTACAGTTGTATTTTATAGATATCTTATGGTGCATGTACACAATCACGTAAATAATGATCAATTCATGGTACAAAAGAACCTAGGTACTCAACAAACTAATATTGAACTTTGTGCGTCTCATGTGAAAGTTCGTGTTGTATAGGTATCGTGATCAGATGTTTACTATAATAAATTTCTCCCTGCCAATTACCCCTTTAAAATAGAGTAATAATCACAATCAACCTCGTTAAATTCAGCCACTAGTCTTTCCATTTCTCCAACACTTTCCCACCGTTTAGTTCCCCCATATCAACAAACTGCCCTTAGCCACCCTCTTATGTATCTCCTAATTTTAACCCTTTCACTGGTAATGTATACCCTCATCATATGGTTGTATCACCTTAGCCTACTTTGGTTTGTCCTGCCTTGTAGTTTGAAAGTCTTTCTACGACTGTTTCTTATTCGAAGTCATCCAGTAATATACAAAAATGTCAGCTGCACAGCAGCCTACTTTGAAAATCCTGTACTTACTGGCTGTAAACTGTAGGTATCTATTTGGTTGCAAGAAAAACGTTACTCGAGGTGTAACGTCAACAGGCAAACACCAATGTGTAATAAAACAGTACGAAAATAAGGTATATTGAAAAGAAAAATGAACAAGTACTTTACATTACACTTATATCTATAGCGTACTGAGAATCCATGATGTGTGTGTGTTAATCTAGAAAAATTAGAATTCTTTGAGCAAAGAATCTACGAAATTAGCCTTTGCCAGGATTCAAATCTGATGCCATAAGATACTATATAGCAAGTTCCTTGAACTGAAAATACATCAGGTGAGTTTAAAAATTTCATATTTCCGTTATTTAGAGTACAATTATTTTCACTGGATCTTTGCTCCGTTATGACAGTATAAAATGTTCAACGGAATAGCATGTAATATCCTAATATCAGATCCATCCTCGATACTAATTTCTTTAGTGTTTGGTAGAATACTCTTCTAGAATATATTTAGAAAATAAAATAGTTTCTAAATGACACAATCGGCTCAAATGGCAAGACTAAGGCAAATGGCTCTTTCCTCTCCACATTTTGATCTAAATTCAGGGATTCCTTCTGAATAGCGATACTCTTGCTAAACTTTTTCCCATCCTGAATTTAGACACTTTTCTGTTTCTAATCATACCATCACAGTACATTTTCATTGTCTACATGTAAGTTTCAGACCATTAATACCTTCCTTCACTTTACGGATGATTAAAAATGCGGGAATGTTGTTTTATCGGCGGAATATCTGAATAGACACTAGGTCTGGGGGCTAAATCCCCCCCCCTCACTCACTCTCTCTCTGTGTGTGTGTGTGTGTGTGTGTGTGTGTGTGCGCGCGCGCATATATATTTATATATAATTAATCAAGAGTGCCAAGTTGTTAATATAATGAGTGGATGTTGACCTCACCACAGCATAAATATAAACTATTTCCTATCAAAAGGAAAAATGTTCAACGTATCCCCTGTGCGATGCGTACGCACTGTTAACAGCGCATGAGAGATGTGGAAGGAGCGCTACACATTCTCGAACTACGAAACGATGTGAGGTTAGGCGGGCGGTCTAATGTGCGACCCTTTTGTCTCCTAAGGTGTCAAGTACGAAGGACTTGTACTCACCTTGATAGTGGGGTGAGTGCATCTCAGAGCGCCAGGCATGGAAGCACTGAAGAAAACAGGCATGGAAGCACTGAAGGAAAGTCTAGAGCATCCTGGCTGGTATTTAAACTGACGCTCCATTTGTAGTCAGATGAGCTACAGTACCATTTTTGAATACCTCTTGCCTCATATCTAAATAACAATAAAGATGTGGTCAACTTTTAGAATACCAGAGCAGCGGCTTCCAGATTATCCCAAATCAGGGAGCATATAGAAAGAATTTATTACGGCCCCATTGCCGCTCCTTCGCACCATAAGGCACCTTTTATGCGTGACGTTGCCCGTCGCGTCACAGCAGACCACAACGAATTCTGTTTTGTATCTTTTTATCACAAGTCGCTTGAGTAGCTGGGAGGAAGAAAATGGTGGTGTTGCCAGTGCGTTTTGTACATGAGATATAGGGAAACGTGTGAGCAACTGACCTAAGAACGCCTGGCAACGCTGTAGAGGAAACGCACAACCTCAGTGTTTCTCAATATATCAATTGTTTACCTTCTCGCGTTCTGTAGGACACGAACGGCAGCAGAAAACCGCTCCGCATTTGCATAAATACACTCATTTGCTTCCCTTGTTTTACAGAACCCACTGTTTGTGATGCTTTCAAGTTGCGTGTAAAACGTGTTTGCTTGAAAGACCTCCAAGTAATGAAAGAGTAAATATTCGTACAATTACAATTATTATTGCCACGCACGAGTTAATCCCCTCCCGCCACATTTCATGCACACTAACATTATTGAAAATTGTAACTGTTGCGTATCATTGACAAGAATATGTAGTTTATTGCCTGGCTTAACTCACATTACTCAAATAAAATGCGGGGATTAGCGGATTCAAGTAAATCAAAATAGTGTAATCTGTCTCACTTTCCCGACGAAACCATATTTTGATGGACACACAGTGAATTATGATTTACCTGTATCTACGATGGAACGTCGCTTATATCTAGCTTCTGGCTGGAGAAGATCTGGAAGTATTTCCTCGGACGAATTTATGGGCTGGACAGGATCTTCTGATAAAGATGTTAATTGACTTGTTATAGAGGCTGTATCTTCCACTGGTTTCTTGAATACTTTCTCTACGCTATAAAAAACAAATAGCATGCTCGTAAGTGCACAGATCAACTACAAAGCTAGTGATCACACGCTACCCAAAATAATCATGCATGCATTGTAATCGAACTAAAATGAAAACAAACAAAATAAGATTTAAATGATCAAAGTATATCAAAATTTAAGTTAGAAGACACCGGAGTACGAATTCCAGAATAAAACTTGGGAGAGAGAGAAAGAAAAAGGACATAACCATGAATGTACTAAATTCAGGCTAAACAAGCATTCCGGTGAACGACATTAAATTATATCAGCTCTTAGAACATCACTATTTTCGAACTCATTACTACACTCGCACTTCTTATTTTCAATTGGTATTCACACATTTAATTTCTGTATATTGATATACCAAAAGATTATGACAATGTGTATTTTAGTGTCTGCAAGATGAAGGGCAACGACTCCATTTCCATCCCCTTCTATGACGCCCTACGGACTAGCTAAGCTTTGACCGTCACATTCCTTCGTTTTCATGACAACCATAAATTTGCCCACACAGGTAAACCACTCTCAAAACAATCACCTTGAAATTATTATGGCTTATTGAGTCTTTTGGGAATGAATCGAACTCCATCAGATGGAAGAATTGTATACAGTGATTCATGCCTACCTTCTACACACAAGATGTGCTCGGCTCATCATCAGGGTACCCACCAACAGTGGATAAAAGAATTCCGTAACTTTTCAAGGTACGCACTTTTAATTTTTAATGAACGGTTCGTTTTAGGATAAACGCGCTCTAATACATAAACACAGAACTGAAATTGGAATTATAAACAGATGACACAAAATAAAATATAATCAGGATGTGTATATAAAAAAAATGACTACCTCCATTTGCCCTCACAGCCAAGCCTTACGATTAGTTTTTCCAGAGCAGTGGGTAAAATCAGCTCGGCGAGCAGGTGGGTATTTAAAGTAGTAACAAATGTAACGTAGAAATTAAGTTTTCAACGTGACTTCCTCCATACTGGAATGCCCCATGGATTACATGTAGCCCACAACTGCTGAAATCAAATGGACCACCGTTGGATCAATTTCATCTGAAACTAATTACGTTTTGAGCTTCCTAAAATACAGAATTCATATTCGGACCATCCATCGAAACTCGGTTCATCTTGTGTAACGGAAAAAATAATTTAGAGACTCAGAAAAACAATAGAAGTCAAATCCCTTTCCTCAATTTTGTTCCAATATATCAACACTCAGTACATTTGTTCCTTCTAAATAATTTGGTTAAGTACTTCATAACACAAAAAATGAACTCTGTAAGGTATCATAATTTAATTCATTAAAGAAGTATGGCCGTGACCCATATGAAGCTTCAGTTAGACCCATAGTGAACTGTCGGCTTTGAGCGAGAGCTTGGCTTGATACAAACTTCAAGGGCCGTACTATATATATATAAACAAAACAAAAACAAACAAACAAACAAACTTCAAAGAAAATTGGTTTTCTTCAATGAACTTTTTTACAGTTCCATTACTTAATGAGGTCTGAAATTTTACATGAATATCAGCTTCTTTGGATTTCTCAGTAGATTCTGACAGGGGATGGGTTCAATCAAGAACTGTAACACTAGTACTTGGTCTTGAATCTCCAAATGAACTGGCTTTCGAATCTTGCAACCTCGCACTTTCACTGCATAATGAGATAAAACGTCAAACTTTTTTTTTCAAATCGAAACGTGATTACTAGAATGAAGACTTGGGAATAAAGAACATTCTGAGAATAAATTCCCTGACTTTTCTAGGATTTTACAATGGTGGGAAATCTGGTGAATACATACTAATTTATCTTTTTCAATCCCATATATTCATACCCACTTTGAGTTTCACATTCCACGCGTAGAATGTTCAATGTAGAGAAAGCCAACCTGTTCCTAACCCAGGAAAAGAAGTCAGTTGAGGTAAAAGACCTACACTTATCGGAGTTTACCTCTAAAACTATATATATTTCCACGTTTAGTTCATTTAATTGACGACTTATTTCTTACTACTGCTTCTTGCAAATGCATTAAGTTTATTTTTACGTTCTCCTATTCGAGGTGGGAAGCCGGAAAGAAAGAGGCAGCTAGGGAGACAAGACGTTGGAACAACAATATTAGAAGGAATCTTCGAGACTTAGATGTTCGTGGTGAAATCTTGCTTGATGTTGCCCAAGATGGACTGAAATGGCGATGAACTTACGAGTGTCAATATATTGTTTCGATCCTTGAAAAAACACACTAACTGAACACACATATTGATGAAAAGTTCAGTAAGAAAGTTTCCACATAGAAGGTGAGAGTAAACCTATAATTCCTACAACTTATTTGGTTGCCTTCTTTCAGAAGATTAAGTTTTACACTTTTCTTTCCCCTTTTAGGCTTCACAGCACTGTCAGCAGCAAATGCCGTGAAGCCTTATACAACCGTTGTCAGATTTTCGACAACTTTGAACTCACGAACTACGACACTGTAGTGTCATTTGAAAGATCTTTGTGAAACTAGTTCAAACCCGTATAGATCATACATATTGCAGGGGCGGTGAAAGAGATGGGGTGAGGCAATTCATAACTTAGAATCACTGGGGTTAGGAAGGTGGTTGACGTATCGTTGGAAAGGTCCCGCCGCAATTTTTCCAACGAAACTATGATCATCCAAATAGGATGCTCGCTGCTGAAGCCCGGTGGTAGCTCATGTGCAGTACCCCGACTGGGCTACGCCTAACATATAGAACTAATATTTGGTCTGTAAACTGGAATAATATTTGGAGCTTTTGTGCAAGATAAAAAATTTAATCGGCTTTGCAAAGGTTAAAGAAACAGAGTCGGAATAACGAAAGCTTCTAAACAGAGAAGCTACATTCGATTTTTTACATGGGTGTTGTAACGGACTCATGAACAGTATCATTTTATTTTGGTGTGCTCATGGTGATATTCAGTAGGTTTGCACCAGTTCGCCCGAAGTGGTTGTTAACATTTTGCTTTGTTCGCCGAACCGGTAGTTAAGCCAATCGAATAAACAATTCTATTTACTATACAATTAATGAACGGAAAATAACTTACTTGATTCGACTGCTCTCGGTTGTGAGGTGGACCAACACGAACACAACGCCACATGAATCCGTGAATAAATTCTGACACGAATTTCCAACTAGGACCACAAAGTCTGTTTGCAAAGCTTATTTGGACCCATATTTTAATTTCAGAGATAGGACAGAAATAGGGATGTTGTTCAAATTTAAAGAATTTAAACTTTTAGGATCTTGCCTTGTTGAGTTTGGATGAAATGTTACTGCTCTCCTTGTCTCCTGGAGAACAAAACTACCAAAGTTGTCCATCCCTCCGGAGGTGGCCCACCCGGAGGTCACCCGTCAACATAATTCCCCCTAACCCTACAACCTGGAGAGTGATGAGTGCAGGTGAAGGGGAAGATCATAGCTGGAGTGGTGGTGACCTCCGTGCTGGAGGGTTATATAGAGTGGAAGGCCAGTTCAGAGCTGGGGTGGAAGTGACCTCCGTGCTGGAGAAGGACTTGTTTCACTACTACATGGTAAAATAGAATAGTTCAGTGGCCTTCGTAAGTTCGTACCACTACCTACGGTGCGAGTGTGAGTTTTCATATTTTTGAAGATACTGGACAAATTACAAGCAATTATTACATTTTGGAAAGCGGCCCCAATAATACATGTGAGTGTGTATCAAATGAACTATCCTAAATTTTGACATTGTTTATTTTAGCTGAGAAATTAGAATGCCCGTAATTATATAGGTGTTTATGACGCCAAAGATCCCAAAAAGCCTTAAATAATCTAATTTTTGAAAATATTTCAGTATAGCAAACTAAAACGACATTCCAGTAATTTGCCAAGTAAGATGCTTGATTACATACATCCAGTGTTTCCTTCAGAGATGT
>JAGDQP010025761.1:0-26599 GCA_022664845.1 Lepisma saccharinum
AAGTTCCTTTGTTCCTGTTACATGCTGTCACCAAGGAACTTGGCTCATCCGTCTCCCATTTCACACCTTTTTAGGGCTAAAGAACTTGGCTCCAGTTTTTGCACCTCTGGTGTTTTTGTTCGGATATATATTTCGTAAATCGAGTTTTTCAAATATCACACCATTATCCGGATATATGAATCCATTAAAAGCAATTTTTAAAAAACTTTTTAAATACATACTTTTCTTAAACAATTCGTACTAAAAGGTAAAATATAATTTTGTTTATGTATGACTAAAAAGAAAAGCATGGAGCGCCATCTCATATACAGTCACTTTATAATCTTCAATTGGCGCGCCCTCTGCTTTTCTTTCTAGTCATGCATAAACAAAATTATATTTTACTTTTTAGTATGAATTATTTAAGAGAAATATATGTTCTTTAATTTTTTATTGTATTTTATCGAGTTATTTCGATGTTCGGATACTTCTTCTCAAACTAATGTTTTGTGACCTAAATCCTAAAGTGATCTGCAACCAGTCAAACGCCTCATTGTTGCAGGCTAGTATTTATTTTAGGATAAAGAAGTCCATATTTAAAAAATATGCTTTTAAAATATATAAATATATAGAAATACGTTAAAGTAACACTGGAATATTGTATTGTCATCCGACATACGTCGCTGTACAAACTTTCATCATTATATGACGTCGGGAAATGAGTAAAATTAAGGTTGTAAGATTTGAGGAGACCACCAACCATTCTGAACTAAAGAAAATAATGTAATATTAGTTAAAAGAAGTTAAATACGTGTTACTTCTGCTCAACATTAAATATCAAGACCTGTGATAAGGAGAGAGAGGTAAGATGGAGATGAGGTGGGGAGCTTGAGATAGAACGAGTGTCAAGCCGTTAACAGATACATAGACAGAATTGTAATACAACCCAAGCCAGGAAATACCACACTGAAAATATTACAAGTTTAAATTTCATGAGTTTCATCTCATAATAATCATCTGTTATGATCTTTGCAAACAAGTTTTTTTTAACACCAGTAAAACAGACGTTCTCTCAATTAAAGTGTCATAAATATTGACAAACAGGTCGTGCAGGTGTTTTTGAATTCCTGGATAGATTTTTCTCTCCTTCGCCTTTGGACCAAACAGCTTTTTCCTTTTGGTATTAGAACTTCTCGAGGACCTGTAAAATAAAATAAAAAAAAATAGCATCTTGATTTCACTTTCTCCAGTCAGAAGATATAAATTGCTTCAAATTTTCTTTCTTTTAATATAAATAAAGAAACCTAAGTAAATTAACTGAAATCTTACATACTTCCTTATAATACTTACTGAAAGAGCAATTGATCTGGGAGGTAAAAGTAACTCTGTAAAAAAAAAAAAAAAAAAAAGTTTTATGAAAGCTGTCAAATCACGTCCCATTTTTCTTCTTTGTCCTTTTCTAGTTGAATATAACCATTAAATAACTATGAAAACATTTGCACTGAAAGGTCTTCTCAACTTCAATTATCAAGTATTTTCTGGTTTTAGTAGGCCGTTAGAAGAAATATCTCGTTTCTTAGCTTGATAACTCAACACCTATGATTTTAGAACTGGTTTCAAAACCCATATTACATGTTTTTTGTGTATCCATCGTTGTGTGATCCCTGCTTTGTTTTACAAACTATCAAAAATCAATGGAAAGGGGGATGTGTGGTAAATTACTTGAGAAAACAATCACCGTCCTTAATATATTCTTTGTAGATTATATGGTGTATTGACTGTTATTTGTTGGTGTATTAGGACATGCTTTTTTCTTCCATAAGAAAAAAATATAGTTGACTTGTCATACAACAACTTTCATCAATTTCCAGCATCTATTAATCTTTTTTTGAAAAAGAATCATTGGAATGTGTTTAGAAATTTTTCTATGTTTGTTTGTTTAAATGTATGCTAATGTTCAAGGTTACACGGAAATTTGAGAGCTAACTATTTCAAACAATAGAGTTACTGTATTAATAGGCTGTATTCAGTATCATTTCCCTCCAAATCTCTTCCTGCGGCCTCGTACCATCTCATACAACTTTCCATGTCTTGAGTATTTCTCCTCATTCTTATAATTCCAGATTTTACTGCCATTGCTTCGCTTTTCGTGTGTTAATTTTACGTGTTCTTCCGTAATTATGTATTCCAGATTCATCTCCATAAAAAAAGTTCCTTAAAATTGAGAAAAAATAATTCTAATTTGTGCACCGAGAAACAATTTTCTTAGAAATAAAATATCAACATTCTTCTTTAATTTAAAATGAGAACATGCAGAGTTTTGGAAATAACCACATGCTGGTTTTGGAATGAAATTAAATTCAATCTCCGTCATCTCAATTCTTTTATTATACATCAAAGCATAAATAGCGTTACTCTCGTTTATCTGAATAGGTAAACAAGGAGATAACACCCGTTATGAATTTTACACTATACATCGACAAGGCACTATCAAGTCTCGTATTACTCAAGACCTGTACTAAGAGACCTCCCAAATCCCAAGCTAACAAAAGTTCTACTCAAATTGACTGTACAGTGTACACTATATGCATATTTTTCTGCAAAATTAATATATCAAGAGATTGCTATAAAATGCTGAAGGACATCATAGAGGAAAGCACATCATATACCCTCTTCCCCTTCTAAACATTTTATTCCCGATCAAGTGGAACCAAAATTATTTGACTGTAATAGCCTAATCTCACCGGGATTAATTGGAAAATTAAATAAACAAACGGAAGTACATATATATACGCATCTTTGCAGAAGGTATACGCTCATGTGTAAGGTTAATCAAAGGGTATACGGCGTATACCTCCGTATACCCTCGACTACAACCCTGTTTAACCCTCGACTACAGCCTTATTAATTATTATAAAGGCATTCCGATATAATTAGGTTAACACATATACATATTACAGTTTTCTTAGATATGGCATTAATAAAAATAAATTATAATGTAAGAATACCTTATAACTTCTCAACATCTTTTACACTTACATTACGAAAAGCGGTTTATTAAAATTTAGGAAAAAAAGTTCCTTATCTGTGCACCAAGAAACATTTTTTTTTATAAATGAGGTATTATCATTCCCATTTAATTGAAAATAAGACCAGTGTGCTTATTTCCAAACTGGCATTTTCTCATTTTCAATTAAATGAGAATTTTGATACCTTATTTCTATGAAAATTCTTTCCTGGTGCACAGATAAGGAACTTTTTTCCTCCATTTTGTAAGAAACCGTTTTCCACAGAGTAGTACTCTACAGCTACGACGGAAATTAAGGTAAAAGTAACCGTAATAAATAAAAATAAAACATTTTTATTTACGGCTTATATTAAAATGAGAAAATAATAAATATCGTGATTGTTTTTATTTTCATCATATTTCCTATTTCTCCTTTGGAAAATATGACAACTCACGCTTTTGTGTGGACGTGTGAGATCGGTACGACCTAACAATAGGGAACCATAAGTCACGCTTATCAAGTCCAATACATTACAGGACAAACCATAAATAATTCTATAGTTTTAAGGTGAAAAAAAAATTGAAAAAGAATTATGTCCTTGCTTTCTCTTCTGGAGAAGATTATTCGTAGTCTGTTCGATACGTCTCTGTTTTATTATTATTATTTTTGAAATGTCATTTTCCTCGTAAGCTGACCGAAGCACAGAAGAGAACTAGAATACCCTCGTCTCTCTTTTTTTTTACTTTGTTTATAAAACGAGGAAGATATACAGGAACTGTATTGGGCACTGCACACAGAACGTGACCTACAAGGGTCGATTGGCTTGTATGCTCTTCTTTCGTCACATTACACCTTTTCAGGCGCCCTAGAAATCGAAAATAAAGAGGAAGATCGACCGGCCGACCGACCTGTGATAACTGCACGAGTAAAAATCATAGAGTCCAAAGGTACCTCTTATTTGAAATTACCACTAGCGCGAAACCAAGTGTGAATCAAAAAAAGCGTGATATTCTGATCGTCCATATACGAGTAGGTATTGACGCCTTTTCTCTTTTATGTTTTCACCTTTCTTTTCTTTCTCTCTCTTTTTTAACCTTAGATGTACTCGTTCTTCTTTTTCTTTTACGTTTTTTGGAAGTTTTCTCACCTTGCTTGCCCTATCATGTCAAGTGTTAAGAAATAAAACACGTACGCGTTGAATTCGAAATAGATTATGGTGTTTTAATTTCATATTCGGATTTATTTTTTCCTGAAAGGTATGAAGAAAATAACGGACTGAAGGTGTTACGGAAAAATGAAATAATAGTTCTTTTAGACAAAAAAAAAGTAATAGCTTAAAAAGTGTACGAATATGGCATTTCATGATATTCCAGGTTGACCATGCAAGAGGTCAAAATCATCACCAATGATGCTAACTTCAAACACATTTTTCAGAGAGAATGTGGTCAGAATGATACATGGTAAGAATGGAAATGGTGTTAGATGCAGCGTTCCCCTAATTTTACAAACATATTAGAGAGAGTGGGAAAATTCATGTGCTATTCAGCTGCTGAGTATCTTTCGTACGAATTCTTCTTGAAGAGAGAGTTCCTGCATGAAACACCATGATAATAACATTCCTGTTTCCAAAAAGATGCTATACGGAGGCACCACCCGCATATTCGTACTTTATCCGTCATTTGGATATTATCCGCCACCCGAACTTTATTCGTGAGCCGGATATTATCAACCATCCGCATATCGACCTTCCGGATATTATATCAACCATTCTGATATCCGTTATCTTGATTTTTTTTTTACCTGTTGGATTTATCCTTGATCCGGATTTATCCTTCATTACCGGTATTATCCTGCTTTTCCCAAAACTGATACCGTATAATGCGTTATCCCGATATTTAGTTCATCCATTGTAAATTTCAGATTATGGTTACGACAAGCATTGATTTTTAAGATATTCATTAGACATTAAATACACTGTTTACTTGCTAGTTATAGGTACGTACAATTTAATATTCAAACGACTGTATTTATTTCCTATTTGTGAAGCATTGGTAGCCCTAGTTAAACTTTTTTGTCTTTTATTTTCGTAGGTGTTAATAGAAATAGGCCTATTTACATGTGCAATTTTCTATCAAAATGAAAAATAAACATTGTGCCATCTACAGCCAATTTTAGCAATTTTAGAAAAAGACAAGTTAATTGATAACATTGAATATCACACAATTGCTGGATTCAACGTATTCACACATATTTGCAACACAAGATTAAAGCTTAATAATAAATTTCCATCTTAGGCTAGAACGAAATTCTAGTATCAAAATCATTTTACGAACGAGTTTTCAATCAAATCTTGTTTTCGATAAACAGCGCTCAGATCGACTTTTGGCTTAAAACGGAGTGGATATAAATTAACAAGTTTTTACTTACATTTTCACATTTAACATCATCTAACTCTCTCCTGTGTAGGGTCGCCTTAACATCATTGTTGGCCCTTGGACAAAGCAATTTTCTTGGGTAAATGCCTGCAGAGACAGTCATAGAAACGGTAAATAAAATTGGATCGTTAGCAAATTTCATTATTTGTTAAAATAAACATGTATTTAAAAAACTTTTATTTAATATTAGTTTAGATATTACCCCTGCATTATTCCTTATGGGAGATTGTACAGAAACGCCATGTTTTGGACAACCAAATATTGTGTCCAGACAACGTTTTTTCTAGAGAACAGAGCCAGGCACCTGTAAAGTATTTTGGAAGAGTAACTTTTTTCAAATGTCTCTTATTAGGACTTGCATGCCCTCAAAGAATCGTGTTGGCACCAAACAGTGTAAAATAAATCTTTCCAAAAAAAACTTTCCGTTACTAATTCGTAGTACACTGATTTTCATTAAATTTATTCCGATACTTAAAAACAATGACTTTTAAATTCACTTACTTAAAATATTGCGCAGATATATCTCAATTTTTTTTTTAAAAAATGATAAAAAGTAAAGCTATTCCCTGTTCAATGCACACATTCCAGAAAATGCGTTTAAGGGATGTGGAGGTAGCGTTCCACGTATTTGCGACCTACGGCACGAAGTTAGGTGAAGGTGGTGACTGGTCAGTCTCACGCTCGACCGCCTTTACCTCCCAAGGTGTCCAAGGGAACCAAGGACACTCTGGTACTCAATTTGATATATTTCAAAGCGCCAGGCTTGGGAGCGCTGAAGAAAAACCTACAGCATCCTGACCGGGATTTGAACCTAGGCCGCCAGATTCGTAGTTAGACGTGCTACTGCCTGAGCTACAGTGACTCGATTCGAACATAAATACAAAGCAAAAGTTTGAAAAAAATAATACACCTATTATTCCCGCTTGAAATAAGAGAAGTGTTTATCAAAGAATGTAGATTGTAGCTATTTAACAGAAATAATTTAACTACGTTTGTTCATATTTTTTATATTGTTGCCCCATTGTGCCATTAGTCAGGATGATCAACGCCCGGAGTTGTTGCCGACCTGATAGCTGTGTGGGTTAGGGCGCTAAGCCAGCGACTCGTAGATCCCGGGTTCGAATCCCGGTTGGGGCATGGATGTTTGTGATAGTGTGGATTTTAACTAGAACGTGAAAGATAACCGTGACGGGAAGAAGTCAAAATTTACTAGAATGGTTCATATAAAATACAGTTTACCAAAATTTTACCGGATATCGTTCTTGAGACCTCCTAATCAGAAGGTAAAAACGCTAAAAAATGTTCTGCCTCGTTGGTATTATAAGTACTGAAATTCATACTGTGTAGGTTTAGGAACCCCAGATGACTGCCCCCTCTTCCCATGCATTAGGACGCCCCTGACTCTGTGCTTACTATTTCCATAGGCAACTGAGTTACTTTTTTGGCAGGCCCTGAAGCATTGGGAGGCCCTGAGCTACAGCCCATTTAGCCCATACGCTACGCCCCTGAAATTAGACGCAGATATGCAATGCGAAATCAATTTTGAAACCACAATTTTACGGTAGAGTAAACATACAGTAGAAATGCAATTTTGTGTTACGTTTTCTCAGACAATAGTCAAACTATAAACAAATCTCAAAATTACCTTCTTGGAGATTAAATGCCACATTCTTAAATATAAAAGACAGCTTCATGATTTCTTTTCAATAAGATCTTCCTCCTTAAAATGGTTGTGGATTCTTTATTGCAAACTTGCATTCAATACAATCTGAACATCTCACAAACAGTGCCTGATTGCTTATTGAGCAATTGCATCCAATTTAATTTCAACTGTAAATGTTTCCCTTCTGGGAGTCAGATTTAAAATTTCCCGAAAAAAGAAAGAGGATATAGTATCTCGAGTTTCAAATGCAGCACACACATGCACAATGAAAGTTTAACATAAAACGCAAAGCAAGGAGAAGGAAATCATCTGACAGAGTGATATGCGTTGTCTCCGCAAACTGCACTTAGGTGGTTCCCAACCAAAGTACACCAAACTTAATCTTAACTGAGATGAAAATCAATCAATTTAATAGTGTAAAATTCCTAGGGCCCGCAGGGCCACCTAGAAGGAACTTCTAGCTCATTTGGGCCACTTTCGTCCTTTGATTTATTTATAAGTAGTGAGATAAAACTCAAGTAATGATGTGTTTAACAGTTAGCAACTCCTTGAACCAGACACCGCACCAGGGCCCTTTCTCCCCGCCAAACAATCACCCAGGGGACTCACCGAGGTTAGCACAGAAGTAGTTTTGAATGTTCAAAAATGATTGGATTGGAAGTGGGACAAGAGTTCGAGCCAGAGTATGTAACTAAGAGTAATGGGTATGAATGTATATAGGAGTAGTTTTATGTTTGATTGCAATTGATCTTCTAGTAGTATTGTAGATTTTAATCTTCTAAGTACATTTATATGACTGTGCGGCCGAACTTATACGAGTGTGTGTAATCTTTCATTTCGCTTCGTCAATCCGTGGAATAAGTACACAGGGCTGCGAAATATTATTTTTCTACGACGCTTTTGATTCTGATGGGTGATTATTATGTATTTTGGTCTCCTGATTACGAATCTGAAGTCAGATTTTTCCTATCACCCAAGGTTTTTATATAATCGTAATTTAAGTACTTACTAAACTTATAATTTTATTCAATGTAAACATGTAGGACATAATGTTCGTACAATGTTAGAAATAAATCAATACGGCAAACAGGTTACTTTGATTAACAAAATACGTAAAGGCTGATTTTTGTTACATAAAAAGTCCAAAACAGACATTTAAATTTCTCAAACTCTCTTTCTCTTGCTGCGGAAATGTGATATTCGTGATTTTCGTTTGTGTCCTGACTTCTCATTGTCTCTCTTGAGACACCAGCAATAGTCGACCATCATAACTCTATCCCATCTGCCCTGATAACTTTTTCAATCTCCTTCATGTCCTGATGGAATCTCTCCCCATGTTCTTCACTAAAATCGCCTAAATTTTCAGGAAAAAAGTCGATATGGCTATGAAGGAAATGAAGTTTAACGCTCATGTTACAGCCTAGTTGTTTCATAGCCATCAACATATTTTCCACGATGTTCCTGTAATCAGGTTGTTTTCTGTTCCCCAGAAATCCCGCAATCACATTTCGGAATCCAGTCCAAGCCAGCCTTTCTTCATTGGTCATCAAATTTTCAAATGTTTCATCTTTCATTAGCTTCCTTATCTGGGGTCCAACGAAGATTCCTTCATTGATTTTAGCCTCGGATAGAAAAGAGAATTTTGAACTGATATACTTAAAACATTCACCTTCTTTATTCAACGCTTTCACAAATTGTTTCATGATCCCGAGCTTTATATGGAGTGGCGGCAAAATAATATTTTCTCTTCTAATCAAACATTTTTTTGTTACATTGTTGTGTCCTGGCTCCATTGTTGTTCTTACAGGACATTCTTTTCTATCCCAGTGTAAATCACGTGCACGGCTATCCCATAGGCAAAGGAAACAAGGAAATTTTGTAAAGCCTGACTGCAATCCAAGTAACATTCCTATAATTTTGAGATCTCCACACACTACCCATTGGTGCTGTGAATATTTTATTGCCGCTAACAGAATTTCAAGGTTTTCGTAGTTCTCTTTCAAATGTACAGAATATGCTACTGGTATTGAGGCATATTTATTTCCATTGTTTAACAGTACAGCTTTCAGATTTCTTTTTGTTGCATCAATAAATAACCTCCATTCCTTTGCGTTGTATTTAACTCCATATTGTGATAGTAGACCTTCGATGTTATTGCAGTACACAAGAGGGCCGTCTTTGGTAAAGCACTCAAGAAATTCCTCTTCTCTTCTCCTATACCAGTAGAATGTAGTACCAGGAACTAGCAATCGTTTCTCCTTTAAACGCGAACCCAAAATTTGTGCAGATTCTTTAGAAAGACCTAGATCTCTTACCAAGTCATTCAATTCTTCTTGGGTAAACAGATCTGGTTTCTCATCTTCTGTGGAAGCTGCAAATTCATCATCGTTGTATGTAGAGTCAGATGATGATGATGATGATTCAAGGGTTACTGGAGGCGTGGGTACGGGAATCTCGGGGCTGTGTGGTACAGGTCTGATAGCTGATTTCAGATTTGGGTAAACAATACTTTTCATACTTTTCTTGTTATGTCCGTCCACTTTCACCATACAAAAATAACAATCATCTACGTGGTTCACCTGCTCTCTCCATACCATTGGAACTCCAAAAGGTAACGACTTCTGCTTCCCCAGAGTCCATTTTCTTAAACCAGCAACACAGGAATGGCACACATAATGTGGTGCAAAGGCTTTGTCCTGGTCTCCTAACTTAACACCAAAGTAAGCAAAGTATGCTTTTTTCACAAACGTGGTTGTGTTCTGTCTCCTGCTTTTCAATGTAAGAGACCCGCAAATATAACAAAACATATTTGGATCTTGGATCATTTACACACGATCGTCTTGAGGAGCTCGCCATTTCAAAACGTTATCCACAGGAACAAAGGTTCGTTGAACAAAGGACACTTACAAATCATTGGCGGGAATACCTTTTATTTACTATAATGAGCTCAAATTTCTTCTACAAGCACTTCTAAATATGTTGTTCTTTACTCCCGTGCGAACTGTATGATGGTCACTTTTTATTACATGTTTTAAAGAACAAATATACTTATATTTGTTTTAGCTAAAATATAATTTAATTGCTGCAATTTGCATAAAAAGTCATCTTCCTTTACACATTGTAAAAAAAAAAAAATCTAGTGGCTCTTTTTTAAATTACTATAAATTACATTTCGCCAAAATCCCGAAAAACACGAATATCTCTGCAACAGTGTATCTGAGACACCAGCAGGTATCACCGTTGGAGAGCCTGACTTTTAACGGAGAAAATGATGTATGAACAATTCATAACGGATGGATAGTACAGAAGTTATTAACACCTAACTGGAAGTCTAAAAACAGAACGGAAATCGCTTGAAGTTAAAAGGGTTAAGAATAGCAAAATTATGAAATAACAGACAAACTGTGGGTGATGGAGAAAAACGAATACCATATTTGGAAACAGCTCTAAACCAAAATTAGAAAACACCCATTGACATACAAAGCCCCAAAATGACGCAGCCTTGTGGTATTACTTTATAAATTGATGTTGTTTATATAAATTGGAATCGTTGTATAATTTTCTTTTTGTATATTGTGGTATAGTTTTATGGTTCATTTGTTATTTGTTTCAGTTTTGTATTTTTGTTTTACAGGTATGGTTCGTTGACGACATAGATGTGTCCGTCCACAGTCTTCACAACGTTGAGACGGCCCTGAAGAAACTCCTCCGAAGTCATGTTGATAGCAGAAGTAACTTATTGAAGTGAGTCCAATGGTAGAGCTAATGTCAAGACAGTAGAAATCCACTTCCTTATGGTATTGGTATATTATCTGATTGCTTCATTTAAGATATGCTCTATAATTTGGATGTCGTTTGAGTCATTATTAAGTGTGATTTGATTGTTTTTAAATTTGTCAGCATAAGCTTTCTCGGTCTCGTTCGTTCGGACTTTCCTTGTTTTGGTCTCTGGGGATAATTGGAAGTAGCAGTGCCATTACCTTGCTTTCTGCAGATCGCACAATAGTTTCTGCTTGGTTGAATGTTACGTTTAAAGCTGGAATAACATTCTCCGCACTTGTAACAATGGGGTTTGTCTCTTCATGGTATTGTATGCAATTCCTGGATGACAAAGACCTGGCCGTGGTTCGGGATTCCTGCACTCTGTATCTATTGTAACCTATTGTGATGACGTTTGTTAGCAGATAACTCACTAGAGTAGGATCCTTTGTAAAAAGGCGCACTAATGAAAGCGGACCTTTGTCGTTACGGATTCTAGTAATGTTTGTTATCGGATATTTTTCTTCTAATAAGTATTTCTTGAGTTCATCAGTTTTTAGAATTGTAGAAATGCCTCTAATGCCACAAATAAAGGTGATAGTTGTTTTGACTTTTATTGGTTTAGAAATGTTTGAATCGTAGGCATTTATTTTTGCATTTTGGCCAAAGTCCGCTGCTTGGAAGCTTTCAAGAAATTCTGATTTAATTAGTGTGTTTTGGAAGTGGATGCTGATTCCAGTGTGCCTTCCAATAGGAAAATTTATTAGGTTGACGTCTGGAATTTTACTTACAATTAGCTGTTGTAGGGATAAAAAGGTCTTGCTTTAGATTTTTGATTGTTACTAGATACCAGTATTTCATGTCTCTAGTATCGTTGGTTTGTGCACCCGCTGGAGGCTTTTGAACCGACTTTGAAGTTGCGTTTTCGGTTACATGTTTAGTGACATTTTCAGTTGTATTTTTAATTATAGGCGTGACGTTTGTGTTCGATGTCATATTTATTTGTGCAGTGACGGGACTCCTTAGTTTGGCAATTGGACCGAAGTCTTATTCTTGGAAGGCTTTATAAAAAAAAAAAGCTTTCTATATGTTGTTTGATATCAAAATACATCTCTACACCTCAAATGTGTTTAACAAAGATGGTTGTTGTTTTTATATATCCTTTAGTCGTCTCCCTATGAAGTTTAGAAAAGATAAAGGTTCAAACAGGAAGTCGATGATTTCAGAATTTTAAGGTTGATGATTTCAATAACGAGTTATTTTTGGAAAGTACCGTTCTTGATTTACAAAGAGAGAATTTAATTTGGAGGGAAGGTAGGAAAGAGTGTTTCCTGGTAGATAAGTCCTTCTCTGGTGGTAAAACTTCAGTCTCTTCCGGAATTTGGGGCGATTCTTCACTATAAGAAGAGAGATCACTATCCTCTTCTTGGAGACATTGGTGTTACATAGCTGTTGCAGATGCTTTTTCCCTTGGAATATCTTCGTGTTGAGGAGACTTCATAAGTTATCTGTAATTTATTTTAGAGACTTTCTCGAATGGTGAATTGCATTTTTCATTTTACGGAAGAGATACGTAAGCAATGTTCATGTACTATAATACAATAAGTCCTTTCTGTCTCATAAGAAAGGATTATAAATATAATTCCTGTAGGAGTCTTATCTATCATTGTAATACTAGCAGAACAGACTGTACAAATACTACACTTCATATTTACCTGGAGTCCAATACCAATATACTTGCATATTAGCAGACAGACTTTTCTAGTTTTAAGCGATTTAGACGAAAATATTCAAATTTAGCTTGGCATTCCTACTGCCATCTACCTAACGCACGGTGATGAATTTAATTATACGTGGAATGTTTATTCACTGTTAATAATTTACAAAGTTAACTGTCAGTCTATCGGTATTCTTTCTTTCTAAAGACTACATAAAATTCAATTAAATTAAATTCTTTCTTTGTAATGATTATTTTGAATAAAGAAATCTCTGGGTCATTCAAACTTGCTTTTTTAGTGTTCGACTAGTTTTAGGGTTACAGGCCTTACACTTTACTATAGTCATGGGAGAAATAATAGCGAAGTTATCGACCAAGACCTCTACGCCCAATTTTTTGCCTGGTGGGACCGAAAAAAAAAACTGCAAAAACCTTCGTCACAATGACAGGGGAAAGGAGGTGGGGTAAAATCTACTTCTACAGTACTTATTCGAATCCAGTGACCGTAATTGCTAGACTATAAGGGTTGAACTTCGTTCACGAAAAGCTTTGAAAAACTATGGTGATTTCAAGGATGCACGAAACTAGTAAATAATTTAACGAAACCTATATTGTCATTTATCATTCTGAGAAGAATGAAGATAAACTACATTCAGCTAAATATTGATTTCGGGACTCACTTGTTTTAAGTATATTCTAATGCTTTGGTATGCTTGCTTCACGTAATCAGTGGACTGCCTAATACCTATTAGAGAGTGTGAAATCCATGATAACATTAAAGGAACAAGGTTGGTAGTGTGAAAGCTGCACGTCAAGGATTCAGCCAGGATTTTTAGTTGGGAGGTGCAAAGTCAAAATTGGGAGAGTATAAGTGTAGTTTTTGCACGGTTTCCATTGATTTTTTTACCGTAAAAAAAATAAAGTTTGGGGGGTGCTCTCCAGAATTTAGGGGTGACACACTTCCACAGGTAATCTGGTGGAATCACTGCTGCACGTACACCCGAAATTTATCACCTTGTGAATTAGCAAATTCAAGGAATCCTCGATGTCCTCCGCGTCGCCATTCCATGTGAAAGTATAAAGATAATAAACTGAAGTCCGTGTCACTGGTTGTCTGAAATGATCGGACGGACTTTCGACAAAGAAATTCAGTGCACCAAAACTCTGTATAATTACATAGTTGAAACTTTGAATGAAGCAACAGAAATTGTAGCTATCTCATGTCAAAGGTTGGTTTTGGTTTATCTTTGGTAAAGAGGACTTTGGTTTACGTTAGGCAGGGTTTATAGATCATTTCTTACCAGCGAGGGACAGTAAAGTTAAAAATGGAGGACAACACATGATTTTTTTTCTTCCATCGGAAGACAATTAAGCTAAGATTGGTAGACAACTTCGGTTTTTCATTCAAGATCCAATAAAGAAACACAGATGAATAGAGAGGAATTTGTTTATTTCAAAATTTAGTTTTTACAGAGCAAATTACACAAAAATTTACATTTTTATTGTATCTTCCTATCAATTTAATTTAATGAAAATGGAAAGTGTAACTGATGAACCATTTCCTTGATATTTCCGTAATAAATATGTTATTAAAATTAAGAATTAGGAAAATAGGAGTACGCATGTGTCCAATTCGGATCTTCTCTGTTACTTGCACGCAATAAGCATACAAATATGAACTAAACATCGCGTGACATACTTGTAGCTAGTTTAACTACAGTTTCTATGAGAAATTTTGGCGTCAAACGTATTCATGAAAATATAATGTGGAATATTGATTCCCAAAATAAACATAATAAAATACAGTGAGTAAATAATATATTCAATTAAATGAGAAAAGTTGAAACTTTTTAATCTGGTCACTACAGAATGGAGGACATTTCAAGATAGTTAGGAAAGAAGGGTGGACAGGAGGACATATCATCCTAAAGAAGGACGTCTGGTAACCCTGGTTTAAGTAAACATGGCTTTGTTATGAAAGTGTAAATTGATTAAATTCAAATATTTTGTGTAAACTTTCGGTTCATATAAGCTAAATCTCATCATATTTTTGACATCTCAAAAATCGCTTGAGTCTACACCTCATACAGAATAATGTATTGTAAACATATAACGTATATAACCTCGTATATACACAGAAACTTAGCTAGTCTTACATGAAGTTGGATAAAACCTTGATATTCGTTTGCTCAAATTTACTGGATGGAACACGTCTATTTCAAACTTGAATTCGGACAATTTGGCCTTTCTTAGAATTCTGAAAACTCTGCATAACAAGCTTACTTCAAATTTGACAAGTGAAAACTACGTAGCTATAGTGAAGCTTGATGCAAGCTAACAGATTCTCACAAGTCAGGAGAAGGCTTAACGCAAGCTTATACACTGGACATGTCAAGCTTGATCTAAGCTTACTTTGTTCTCTCGGTATTAATCTAGAGGATTTTCAACTGCTCACAGCAACGTTGACAGTCCTCGTCTGGCAGTCTTTTTCATTCAGTCACCGTTTTTATCATTGCTTACTTCTCAAACTATAGATTGCCCCACGTTAACGTGTCTTTCATTTCCAGAAACAAACCGAAATCTTTATTTCCACTGAAGATTGTGGGAGGTACATTACTGAAAGTGGAAACGTTTAATTCTTTTAAATTCATTTAATTGAAAAAAAAAAATGTTTTATTCAGAGCCGAGAACCAAAAGTTATGCATGTACGCACAAACTTATGTACAGTACAGTGTATATACAGAGTGATGAATATAATGTAACTATGAAAAATTCTAAGGAAGACGTGATATTTTAAGATCGATTTAAATTCTAACAATGATATTAATTGTTTGTTAATATCTCCAAGCAACTGAAACAGTTCATACCACTGAAATGGGTTATGCGAAAAGTCTTGAAACGTAGAAAATACTCATTGTTTACCCTATAAGCCGAAATCAAGTGTGTTCTAAGACAACTAATAGACAGAAGTAAATATTCTACACAATATTTAACAAGTTTCCCCGTGTAAGAAGTAATTTCTATGACCAAATGACACTCCGAGTTACAGCAAAGTACATTTATATTTCTGGAATCAAAGGAAATTTGAGTACAGATGAAAAGATTTGAACTTTCCATTACTAACAAAAATTACGTTTTGAAAATATCTGCAGCTTTTGAGAAACTGACGAATTTTTCATTTATAAGTAAAAGTGTAGTACTTGCTGCCATCTCTCGTTATAATTGAAAACAGAGTTTTGAGTACCCAAACATGGAAGGAAGAAAGTAAATCTTCAAGAATAATAAAATCACAAAATGATTTTGAAGCAATTCAGAAGCATTGAAAAATCGCAATAAGTTGGTTGATACGCTGGTCTTCAGGATGTACTGTCAGACTTTTATCTGAGTGTTTGATCTCTAGTTGTACCTCATCTTCCTAAAGTACCCCAAAAATTTGTTCATTAATCGAAAACGTCTCTTTAATGATGCAAAGTGGGTGACTGAGGAAAGCCATACAGTAAAAGCATTCATAACAAGTTGAACACAAAATTGAGCTATATTTAGAAGCGTCATTAAGGAATTACCAAAGAAATTAATTAGCCTTCGATTTCATAATGCATCTTCAGAAGTAAAGATGTAATTTCTTCCATTTTCTTAAATGCTCGTTTACAAAGTTTTAAAGAAAAACTTATCTCCATGTACAAAATTTTTGCCGCATTGTGTCAATTTGTCATCAGAAATAAAATTTACCAACAAATCATTCTTATGGAGTTCTATGTTTGCAAATGTCAATTACTTCTATCCTCATTGTTGGAAACTATTACCTATTATACCAAAACACAACTGTATAATAAATATAGCTATATGCTGTAAGTGTGTGTGTTAAAATAAAAATTAGGTACCTTGTACGCTGAAAAACATTAATAGACAAACTAGCTGCGTTAATAACTACTGGTATCTTAATGTAATTCAGCTACATTGAAAGAATTGTACTCTCTACGTATAGAGAGTTTTTATACTGTATTTTATTAAATTTACTGGCTAACCGTTAGGGGCTTAGTGTAATGGTTCTCAAACTGTCTCGCGGAATACTTCACTAAAAATGACTTGTGTTATGGGTACAATAATAGCATAGTTAAAAGGCATTATTAATCATTCTAGTATTTATAACACTTGTGGTATAGAAATTACACAGTTTCGTTGTTAATTAAAAATATTAATGTATTTAAGACAATGGAACAGAAAGAAATTAATGAAATAGTAGTCCTACTTATTTTTTTATACAACAAACAACAGCCATGAAGGAATGTATAAAATACTTTTAAGGTTGAGAACCAGAATGCAAAATACTAGAAAAATGTAAGGGCCCTTTGTTCCGGGGATTCTGCCAGATTTTCCAATTTGGGAAGGGTGTAGGAACGGAGGATTAGCATGGTTTCTATCGATTTTTAGCAGCTATTTTTTTTAAAGTTGGTGGTATTGGGGAGGTAACACACATTGCGTGGGAAGGGGCCTGGCACAAACCCTGTTTGTAGTATAATGTTAGGGCAACAAGATCCCTGCACTAGTGATGAGCAAAAGCAAGATCAAGACCAAGACCGTAGTGGTCTTGGTCTTGATCTTGGTCTTGCACACCCAGTCTTGGTCTTGGTCTTGCATCGGTATCCCTGGTCTTGGGCTTGGTCTTGGTCTTGCTCGCCCAGTCTTGGTCTTGCAAGTCTTGCTTTTAAAAAAAATTATACGTTTCATACCTAAATTTTACACCGGATATAGGGAATAGTAAAAGCTATCCGTATCATTGCCTGCCTTAATGCGTCAATAGTAACGGAAATATGTTTTAATGTATAGTTTATCTTCATGTAAGTGTACAGAATAGAACTACCGAAGTTGAATTTCGCTTTAATTTGAACAACACCACTAACATTTTATTATTTTACTTTTAGTTTACTTGCTGTTTTAGGCACACAACTATGTTTCGTAAGCTTTGACAGACTGCAATCATGGGTTATCGAAAATGATGTCCAAAATAATTTAAACATTGAAGTTCTTACTTTGTAACAATCCATCGAACTGTGCTCTCTGTCATCTTCTAGTCACTGTTCCAATTATTTACCATTTTCCGTGCTCCAGGTAAGTTCCAAAGGAAGACCAAACATACACGGATATTGTGTTTAACTAAAACTTACAAGGGAACTATTTTTACTGTTCAGCGAGTTTTGACTTCGGACCTTATTTGAAGCATATAGATAGCGAAAATAGCACGCACAGACCTGCACTCTGTCATATATTTGTGTCCTAAATAAGTTGAGTTGTGTAATTTGAGCGACGTTTAAGCAGTAAAATCAATCTTGAAGGTGAAACTTTATATTAACTAAATGAGTTATCAGATGCATTTCCGTAGGTACTTTTACGTGTAGAACACAAATTTTACCATGAAAATGTTCGCAAATTGAATGTTTTTTATAAAAACTCCAGGTTATGATCGAAAATGAACAAAATTCCATAAAAAGTAATGCCGTAGAGGAACAACAATACTACTGTGAGAAAGGGGAAGGTGGGCAGAGGATTATAAATACATAAAATATAATTGTTTCTAATACCTTTTGGGGGGGCCTAGGGCGCTTGCAATCGCTAAACCACTGATCGACTACACGGTTATTTAATGCGGAAATTTTAAATAATACAATTTGAATTTTTACTTTCGTACGTACATTTTTTCATCCCCTCTCCTCTTTGGTGTGTAATTCCGGAACAAAATTCCAACACTCTCGCTTCTCCTGCACTCTCTTCGTTTACGTACATTTTCAATACCCCTTACCATACAAACATTATCATAACTATATTACAAACTAAAATTATAATTAATAATTAGAACAGTAAACATTTTTCAAAATACTTACCAAAATAAATTCCCGTCTGTCATGTCACATCTTATATTTGTTTCAAACATCTTATTTAACATACACGCTTACTATTATTTTTTTGAAAGTTAAATATTTTAAATAACTGTGGTAAGCACGAGAAAACGCAACTGATTTGATAATTTTTATAAATATTCGAAATTGAACTTTAAAATGAAACATTTAAACTAATTATGCTAATAATAGTGAATTAACAAGTTCTAAAAATGAAAATAAGCATAATGAATTGTTTCTCAATCTAAAGAGATTTCACTTTCTTTGATTTTTCATGAAAAGGTGATTCAATCAATTTGTTCTCCATCATTTCACGTTTTCGTCTTTTATTTAAAGATAAATGTAAACAAATATTAAGTCCGTTATTATTATTCAGGTTTTTAAAGTTCAACAAACGAATTCTAAGTTTACTTATAATTACAACATATTTATAAAGAACTAACTTTAAGAACGTAACAGAGCCCCCTGGCCTTGCCGAAGTCGCCAAATTGCGAAACCGCTGGGAATCGGAACGATTTTGCTACGCATCTCCATGAGGTTCACTCGCTTTTTTGCTATGCTCGCTCCAGCGCTTCGCTTCTTTCTTAAACACCGTGTAGTCAATCAGTGGTTTAGCGATTGCAAGCGCCCTAAGCCAGCAAAAGGTATTAGAAACCATTATATTTTATGTATTTATAATCCTCTGTCCACCTTCCCCTTTCCCACAGTTGTATTGTTGTTCCTCTACGGCATTACTTTCTATGGAATTATATTCATTTTCGATCATAAACTGGAGTTTGTATAAAAAACATTCAATTTGCGAACATTTTCATGGTGAAATTTGTGTTCTACACGTACACACTAAATCAAAAGAGCGGAATTTTCACTCTTTTTAGATGGAAAAGCGGGACCGCTCCTTTTCAAGCGGAATTTTCGATCGAAAAAGAGTGGTTTCTAACAAAACATTATCGCGTTGGATGGAAAATGTACTTTTTCTAGATGGAATTTCGCTCTTTTCGATGTAATTTATTTTTTCACTCTTAAAAGAGCGGTTTTCTATTGAGTCGTCAAAGCTGAAAGAGCGATTTCTCATCTTTTTAGAGTGATTTAATGCTTCAATTTCTCATCGTTTAGGAGTGAATTTTCTCATCTTTGTAGATCGGTTTGAATTCCACTCTTTTTAGAGCGATTTGCAATGCATCATGGGCATGGCTACTAGTCAACATTGGTTTTCGCCATTTGTAAAAGCAAAGGTTATCGAAAGACTAAGCTATACTGTGAAATTTATAGCGTTATGTATAGTTAAAAATGAGAAAACAGAACTTTAAAACATTTCTGTTAGTAAAATACACCAAAAAACGTCAGGAGTAAGATATGTACGTACAAGAAATCTTAAAAAGTTGTAATCAAGTACCTGACGAGACAAAAGATACAATTCCGAGGACCCATTCTCTTGACCCTTGGTTGAGGGGTTAACGCGTTGGATAACTGATCGAACGGAACCGGGTTCAAATCTCCTCTAAGCTTAGCTTTATTTTACTCATTTTCATTCACAAGTACAGTACTTTTCTTTTTAGTACATATGAATTAACGCTCCCTTTCGCACTTTTGTACATTTTATTGTGTCGTTTTCATGTTCACAAGATATAAATTGTATCTGAATAGATGGAAATTCATCTACACAATATCTAGGTTTCCATTGAAATAGACTACCACAGATTTTCGCTCTTTTTTCGAGCGGAAATTTCTCATCTTTGCTCCGATGAAAATTCGCTCTAAACGAGCGGTCACTTTTTATGCTCGATTTGAGCGGAATCCGCTCTTTTGATTTTAGTGTGTAAAAGTTCCTACGGAAATGCATCTGATAACCCATTTAGTTAATATAAAGTTTCACCTTTAAGGTTGATTTTACTGCTTAAAAGTCGCTCAAATTACACGACTCGACTTATTCGGGACACAAATATATGACAGAGTGCGAGTCTATGCGTGTTATTTTCGCTATCCATATGCTTCAAATAAGGTCCAACTCCAAAACATATCCGAAGTCAAAACTCGCTGAACAGCAAAAGACGTTCCCTTGTTATTGTTGGTGTTCTCGTCTAAGAAACACTAATGTCCACAAATCCAGACAATTGACGATAATGAGACTAGTCATGGCTCAAGTGAGCTCTGGCAGAAGAGTGATAGATAGAATGTATAATTACTTACAAATTTGAATTTGAATTGATTTAAGCCTAACAGGCATCTATGGCCTAAGGCTTGGGACAACAATGGGAAAGTTAGCGGCCAGGATTTTAAGTTAAGGTACCATCCCAGCATTCGCCTGGTGGGACTAAAAAAACTGTAGAAAACCTCAGCCGGATGGCTCGGTAAAATTACTTACGAGTTTGTGGACCAATACTTTTCTGTTGAACAAATGTATCAAAGTAAACCTTCTAAGTAAGCATTTCTATGCTCAATACAAGCTCACAAGGCCTATTACCTTTAGCTTACTCTAAAGTAACTTTTGCGCTGCATCCAAAATCATAGCCCACATCTAGTAATATTCCTCCCGACTTTATCTACAAGTGACGAACAATTACCAAGTGTACTGCAAAAACTGTTGTTTTATTCAGACTCAATTCTCCGTAGCATAACACATAAGACAGAACTCAGTTTTCAGTAACACCTGCCAACAGACATTTTATAAAATCGACTAGTAGATTAGAACACAAAGACTTGGTTACACAAATCAGTACAGACTCCGAACTGACCATAATCCACCTTTATCTGAATCAATAGATCATACCACGACAAACCTAACATCAGAAAAGCCAGGACATCAGACTGCCTTTTGCCCTTCATCCAAATTATCCTTAAAGGGAATGTAAAGCCAAGATCTTCAACAAGAGATGGCAGCACTATCTCCGTATGTGTCTAATGTATTTTTATCGTTGCATGAAATTTCAATGTTGCTCTTACAAGTTCAATCCTAGAGAGTTCAGACTTTCAGGGAAGAAAGTTCATAAGTAATTCAAGAGTTCTATCCGTGCCGATTTTTCATTTTCTATCTTGTTCATTGTTGAAATCGTTTCATTGTTATTATGCCCATAACAATGAAGCTCTTTTAACAACGAACACGAAAGAAAATGAAAAATCGGCACAGGTACAACTCTTGAATTACTTATGAACTTTCTTCCCTGAAAGTTTGAACTCTCTATGATTGAATTTGTAGGAGCAGCATTGAAATTTCGTGAAACGATAAAAATACATTGGACATATATGAAGATAGTGCTGCCATCTCTTGTCGGAGATCTTGGCTTTACTTGGCCCTTAACAGAAACTTTTTCCTTCTATTGTAAGTTTAGTGTATATTAGTGCACAGTGTAAGTTTAGTTTAGTATGCTACAGTAACAGCGGCATGATTCTCAGATCCACTCACACGGTTTGCACAACTGGGAACACCTTCACTCCAGCGGTATTTTTACAGAAGCCAAAGAAATTCAAGTGAAGGATATAATGATTTCCCCTTCCTTTGCACGTTTTGAAAATACTTGCAAGACTCTTGCAGGCTGGTCTTGGTCTTGCAGGTATGGTCTTGGTCTTGGTCTTGCACCCCTTGGTCTTGGTCTTGGTCTTGCATCGGTATCCCTGGTCTTGGTCTTGATATTGCATGCAAGACCAAGACCAAAACTGCAAGACCAAGACTCTTGCGCTCATCACTACCTGCCACGTGGTTACCGGAATTTCTGAACATTAAAGACATTCCCAATTTTAAAAATTCATTTTCTCCTCCCCTTAATAAGATAATAAATAGCTAAATCCTGAAATTTACTGTTATTAGAAATGCATCTTATTTCATTCTGGAAACGTATCCCAGACCAATTCCAAGCTGAAGTACATTTTGCAATAAACTTTGATCGTTTGCCGAAAGATGTTGCCAGTGTAGTTATCACTTGTCTCCGTTGGTAATAAAACCAAGTCACCTTGAATTCCTACTGTAGATAATTAAAAGCAACATTATACTTTTAAACTAGCAACTACAGCTTATCTGTCTTTTCTGAATTAAAATATCAGCGTGGTGTTCTTTTATGCTAAGATTCCAGTTACCACGAATGTATGGGTCCGCTATGTTTCGGCGCCTCCGTTTCGGCGCCACCATTTTGGCGCAGGCTACGTTTTGGCGCTACCGTTTCGGCGCCGGTTCAGTTCGGTGCCAAAGTGAGGAAAACGGAAATTATTAACATACCTTATGACATAGTAATGTCCTTTATACTTTTACTGTCCTCTGACGACAATTGATGATCAATGAAGTACTTAAAACATTATTTCTTGTACTCTGCTTCTAACAGTTTTGAAGTATTATCTGTTGCACGGTCTGAGCCAAAGATGCCTAAATGACTTAAGTGTCTGGAACTTGTCTGTTATGTACAAGGGCGCTAATAAGATATATTGCTTTTCTAATTTAAATACAAAGTTTTTTGTAAATTTTTAACGTAAGAACTTTTACTTTTTCTAAACCTAAACAAGAAATGCATAAGATGGGTGGGGTAAGTAGTGAATATCCGAGATGAAAAAAATCGTCAATAAAGTCACTTTTTGGGACTGCTTCTGACAAAGTTTTGAAGCATCATTTAAGTTTTCACGGTTTGAGCTAAAGATGCCTAAGGGCCACAAGAGGACAAGAAGTTTCTCTCGTGTACAAGGGTGCTAATGAGATGGAGGTTGCATTCGTAATATAAAAAGACAAATTAGTTACAATGATAGTTCGTTCATGTTCAGAATATAAATTTAGACAAAAAATGGTATTGGGACTGAATTTGCCAAAGTTTTGGAGCATTATTAAAGTATTCTGTCTGAGCCAAATATGCCTAAGGGCCACAAGAGGACAGGATGTTTCTCTCGTGTACAAGGGTGCTAAGGATTTGGAGGTTCGATTCGTAATCTAAATAGAGAAATTAGTTAAAATGGTAGTTTAACTTCGACCTGAGATTAGACTTCAATCTCGACTTCGCCGTCTGACTTGAACCTCGACCTCGAACCTTGCAGTTTAACATGACGTTCCTATCTGTTTTATATGTATATATAAATTGTTCCAAAGGTATGCAGAATGCATTGTAATTAAATATGAAACTTATTTTCTTTGAATATAAAATAATAAATTGCGAAATTGCGCCATTACGAAATTAAGAGTAGCGCTCCTGAATCCTGTTTCTCTGCTCCTCACTAGTTACGTCCCTGCTTTAGCTCTGCCTGTTTATGTTGTAAATAAATAAATTCATTTTCCGCCGAAAAAAACACTTCATAATTAAAATCATTTAAATAAAAATATTATATTTTTCAATTACTTACTGAAGTATAAACGTCTCATTGCATCTCTTCCATGAAAGCAGCCCCTGGATCTGTTCTGTATAGTGTTTTAAAGGCCGGGAAAAAACCCGGAAGTTTTAAAAAAAAAACAGGAAAAATTGTTCTTTTTTACCTTTTCATCTCCAATATCCACTACTTAACACACCTAATGCATTCAATCGAATGATCTTATGTTAAAAATTGTACAAAACACTTGCAATTTACATTAGGAATGCAATATATGTCATTAGCACCCTTGTACATGAGATAAACGTTCTGTTCCCTTCTGGCCCTTAGGCATCTTTGTCTCAGACCCAGAAAACATACATTTTGCTTCAAAACTTTGTCAGACGCGGTCCCATTGTGTATTTTTTCTATATGTATGTTTTGAACATCAACTAACCTTTTAACTATTTCATTGATCATAAAATGTTGTCCGGGACCCCGTAAAAGTAAAATTAAAAAAACGTTATTTTCCTAAGTAGCACGAAAAATTGAATAAAAACAAACGTTTTTTTCCTGGTTTTTTTCCGGCGACCATTTTTTCCCGTTTTTTTAAAACACTACGCCTGTCGCATCTTATGGACCAAGTTTTTAATACCTCTTTAATACAATAGTTTCCTGGTGTGATTCTTAGGTAAAGCTCTGGCGCCGAACCGGTAGCGCCGAAACGGAGGCGCCGAACTGATCGGGTCCCCGAATGTATTACTTGAAATATTTGACGAGAACAGGTTGCTTGTACTACAAGGAATTTAAGAATTCAATATCCTGATTGGTTTAGTGCTGAGCAAATTTACGTTAGAGTAACTTGTCACACTGTCAGCTTTTCTGAAATGTTTCAGTAATTTTCGGTAATATAAATTCTATTTGTAAACATAGGAACCTTACGTCTACCAGTTCAGTTTGGTTGTTGCAGCAAAAGTCTTTCTACTTTTTTTTTATCGCATCAAGAAGCTGCAAACATTTGGCAAATGCCTTTTGCCATATCTGCAGGTAATTTATTAAGACAGAACAAAGAAGTGTTCCGTAGGTGCATCTGCTGAGATATGTGAGCTCAACTAGGCATATTTTGGTCATGCCAATTAGAAAACATGAGCAAATCTCGGCACCTGCGAACTTAGTACTTGGTGGTGGATGCCTTGGAGTATGATGACTGTGACTGGTAAATCATTGGAGATTTGAAAATTGTGGCATTCCTGAGTTTCAATGGTGGATTTATTCAGTTTCTGTTGTCCTTGGAATTGAATTTGAATTTAGTTTTAAGACCTTTAGGCAACTTTGTCTCAGGTCAGATGGATGATGATGAGATGGATTGATGGAATGAAGAAAGTGAGAGGGAACGGGAGATGTCCACCAGAAAGCCCACAGGGCATAAGCAGTGATCGAACCTCCTAGCACCAGAGATGATCGCTCTAGTACCAATGGAGCCACTGCGGCCCGCTGTTGTCCTTGGAGTACAATGGTTCACTACGATGGGAGCAATTGGCTTCGAGTCGTTACTAAGGTTGACAAGGTTAACCATATAGTTAACCACTCTGTGTTTTCATTCTCTTATCAGCCACAACGATAGTAGCTTTGAATACGTATACTATTTGATCCTTCTCATTGTATAATAAGAATAATATAAAATATTATTTTGTCAGAGATAAAAGGAAGTATATTTATTTGTAAACAGAAATCTCATTTCTTCAGAATAATTATAAGTAAAATAGTATTTATGTGTTGACAAACACCGTGTGCGTGGGTTTTCTCGGGGTTCCCCGTTTCCTCCCATTTTCATTCCACCAATCATCCCGTCATCATCCATCCGGACCGAGACAAAGTTGCCTAAAAGACTTAAAATTGAAATTGAAATTCAAATTAAATTGAAAGCCGGAATTTCCTCCTTCCGCTTATTTTCCAGTCTTATCTCTGAGTAACAATTGCTATGTGTGTTGTGAACCTTATCTCTACTAATATTAAGCAAATGTTCTACTAATAAACTGAAGTTTTTCTTCAATACAACTTCTATCATATCTACTAACCACTCTGTAATGCTATGTTTGTTTCCAGCTGTCCATGTTTTCACATTATAGAAACCTGCCATGCCATATTTATCTCTGCTCTATTTGCCTCAACCATTTTTATATCTGCCATTATTGCTACTGGCATTTTTACCTAGATTCTGGCTTTTAATCTTCTTTTATGTGGTCAATCAAATATGCTTGCCCAAATCTGGTATTTTGTAAAAGAAATTAAAAGATGAAATATCTGTATAATTTCACTTGCATTACATAAGGTAAAGGCACTAGTAGTTGACGCTTTAAGGATTTTTTTAGGTTTATTGTCTTACAAAACGTTTTTAAATTGTGATTGTTCATCGAATTGTTTTTATTATACACTTTCAAGGTCTATTTTATTAAACATTATAATTTTTAATGAAAAATAAAAGTTTTCAGTATTTAAAAAAAAAATATTTCTAAACCCTTAAAAAAAATTAGTAGTTGACATGCTTCATCTTTAGAAAATCTAGTAGTTGACACATTTGTGATTAGTAGTTGACAACTAGTATTTTTCATACATAAGAAACATGAAATTGTTAATATCCTAGGCTTTCTATTGTATTATTAACACTTAAGAATATTAGTTGTTAGCAGTACAATGTCCAGTACCCAATAAAATATGAAAACTCATATTTGGTATTAACAACAAGTAAGAATTTACACTAAGCATTACAATTTTGTAATCTATGAGAAAAATTTGTTCAAAGGACACTATAGAATACAAAAGCTTGTAAAAAAACAAAGAAAAAACACTGGACACTGAAAACAACACAGTAAGAAAACGTCAATTCCAAA
>JAGDQP010025762.1:0-13151 GCA_022664845.1 Lepisma saccharinum
CATGGATTCGTGGAATAACGACATAGTGAAGTCAAAACTGCGGTCATATCAAATCATTCATAATCTAGCAATACCGGAAGAAACCACAAGACATTTGCTACCACTTGATTTTAATGGATTTAATGCCTAGAAATCATTCGTAAGGCGCGTAACAGATCATGCATTGCAATTGAACTACGACGTGCCTTTTCGACTCGGGATTACAACTTGCAAATGCAGTCATTCGTTCACTATCAACTGTCTGCACCACGTTTTTGCAAGATGTTCGAGTACGGATGGTACTCGGGTTGTCTTTTATAATATCATCCAAATCCATTTGTTGTGCCAATCAAGTATTTGTTTGATTTTGATACAGTTGATTGCGAACAATATCCATCATCGACACCACGTTCTGCAGTCACCATGTGCGCTCATTGTACTTACAGCCTTGTGCTGGTGTTACGCGAGGGGCTTTGAAGGAGATTCAGTGCATTTCTGGGCCAATTTGTTTGATCTTTCCTATTCCGACTGAATTGTTATCACGACGGTCTCGCTTCAGTTTGTGCTAATGGTTTTCGTTCTATATTGCTTAATAGCAGGTAATGCATGCATCATGCACTATTACATCACGTCCTACAGTTGTTACCGTACTTTCGTTAATACTGGCCCCTGACACTCCATACAGTCTCCGTGTTAGCATAGAGTAAATACGTCCTAGAGAATTCTTTGCTTTGTCTAATACGACAATGTGTTCTGAAGGACTTCTTCAAATAGTTAGTGTCCAGTCGTTCAGAGGTCACCACTGCTCCCCGATAGAAATATGAGGATTTTAGGTTTCTGCTGCAGTATTGCCTAATCGCAGAGAACCTTGTTGTTTCACTGATTTCCTTTCATGATGTTCTTAAATTTATTGTTTGAAGCAGTAATTGAGAAGTCGAATAGTATTGTCATATAAAGGGCTTTTGAAGATTTTTTTTTGTCTTTTACAGATATCAAACAAAAGAAAAAAAGGGGAACGACTTTTCTTCAATCTTCAATAAATTGTGTGTTGGGGTGGGGTGGGGTGGGGTGAGGGAACTAGGCGAAGTTATTTTGCTGTAAAAGCGTTAGGTGTCTCGCTTTCGAAGTAGAAGGACCCGCGGGCTATATATGTGAAGAATAAATACCATTTGCTGTCAATAGTCGATAAAAGAAAACGAGTCCGAGGGTGGTGATTGAATCTTCCTTTGAATGTATGTCACAAAACTTACTTGCGTAATTATTGTACCCCCTCACAACACTTCTAAGCTTTTCCGAACGGTTTTGGTTGCTGTGGGGGAAAACTATTACCATACAGTACTTCTTTCCACTTTCCACTGACTAGATTTTTCGTTAGTATCATCACAAAGTAAATACGTATACCGGCACATCTACATGTACAAGACTAGTTAGAACAATTGTGTTTTCTATTCAGTTCTCAATGTTTAACCTCAAATAAATGGTTATTCTAACAAGCAACGCCCTGGTAAGTTTACTCATAGACGAACCGCACACTATCATTTTTATCTGAGCGTCATTTTAATTGCGAAAATGAAAGAAATATTTCTTTAAGCCTAGCCGCGCACTGGTGATTAAAAAATTGAGAGAAAAAAATACTTGATTAAAAAAACACTAATTTTTTTAGGCTATATTAGAGTTTTAGTTGGTAAGCATCGAAATGGATTTCAAATATAGCTGCGTTTTGATAACTATTATAACTTTAATAACTAATGACTTCAGTCCATTTCAATTCCACTTTAAATTTCACAATCATCCATGCCCCAGGCGGGATTCGAACTTATAATCTTAGAGACGCTGGCCGGATGTCTGAGATACATGACTGCTCTTAAGATAAAAGAGAAAACGCGAAAAGAAAACTCATTGGATTCATCTCATTGCAAGCCAGCGACTTTTAAAGGGGCAATGTTATAAACTCGTTGCATTTTGAATTTATACTTATGTATGGCTTTTTGGCAATTTTATCTCAGATCGGGATAGGGTAGATAGAAGATGGAGAAGGTATCGGCTATGATCTTAAGGTACCACCCAGGCATTTGCTTGGTGAAAGTGAGGGAGATCCTGGAAACCTGTAGGGATGGTTACCCGTGGAGTTCGGATTCGCATAGTAAAATGAGGAAAGGAAAAATCATGTCCAATTTTGAAAGGACATAACTGAATGAAACATACAAGGATATTGTTTATGGGTGAGTCCGAGGGGTCTGACTCCCTCCAAATTCGGAGTTTGGACTGAATTAGTATAATTTAAGGCATAATTTTGTACATTTAATTATGTCTCGTCTCGTTTTGTCTCGTAAAATATTGCAGCATATCATGCAAACAAAAGTAAAATGTAGGAGATTGCACCGTGCTAATCAATGTATCACTAGTCATTGCCCAGACTCAGGGTGTAGCACACGGGGCCGGGCCCTAAAAATAGTGTGTGTCCCCAAAATAAAAATTTGGATAATACAATAGGTATACTGTTTTAGGCACTTCGTACAGGATAGCTGTGTGTCAGTCCATGTGAAATCGTCCACCTTGGTTGTTAAACCCCTTTCAAAAATATTTTTTTAAGTATTTATATCGCTTATATAAGAATAGTTCGAAACGAGTATTATTTTATATTTATATCAATCTATTCATTAATGGCAGCCATTTTTGTGTTGAGGTACATACAAAAATATGTGTTAGCAGACGTTTACGGAAAATGTGGTATATGCTGACTCGTTTATCACAGGACATTCAAACAAGAACCTTTCTTTCCTTTAAATTCCGTTTGATAATATTAGTTATTTGCTTGAAAAACCTAAAAACGTAATGAACTGGTCAAAATGGTATCCAAATGTGATTGTTGAAATAGAAACAGTTCCATCTTCAGGACGCTTTTCGTCCGGGAAGAGATTGAATATCAAAGTTGATTTTTGTGCACTATTAACATATCAAAGTACTTTGGAAGGCTGATATATGCTTCGTAATTTTTTTTACGAATTTTCGAAAATCGAAAAATCGCATTTTGTGCGTATTGAAGGCTCAATATCTCTGGTGTAACAAAATATAAAAATCTAACTTCTTCACATGTTATATATTTATGTCAAAAGAAACTACGGTAAAAATTTGAACCTTGATATTTGAATCTGAAGAGAGCTACAAATTTGGGGCAAATTGGGGTGTATGATGTTCGTGCGTGCTGTGGTATGAATATTGGAGATGCTTGTCTCTGGTGGGAGACTAGATATAAATCTATTTTTTTACACGTTAGGCACTTATGTCAGTAGACACTAAGGTATAAATTCAACTTTGATATTTGAGTTTGAAAGAAAGATATGTGAGTGCGCGCTTTGTTAATGTTATATTACCACCAGAGTGCCGAAGATAGATATGCATACGGAAAGTTGATCCTGAAATGTCCTTGTAAGAGAGCTTATTTTGTTTATATATCCAGTGTTCAGTTGGCAACATGGTTGCTCCGCATGATAATTTTTCATTATGTTACGGAACCAAGCCTTTGGCAAAATGTTACCACATTTCCATGTGTATGGGAAGCGCTTATATAGCTGTCTGCATCTATTAATACTTGAGCATTTCAATTATCATGACAATAGTAAAATCGTAATTCTAATAGTAATAAATAATACTTCTTTTCAGGACTATTCTTTGTAGGAGTTACTAAAGCATGCACAGGCATTATTCATCTCCAATCTGCAAATTTCTAATCTCTGATAAACTGTGGAATAATTAGATTTTTATCTGGTCTCCCATCAGAGAAGGATCCTCAATGTTTCTACCAGAGCATCATTCAACAAACTGCGAATTTGTATTTATGGCCTTCAGACATCAAAGACTCAGGGGGAAAGGATACCGAAAGGAGTTGGTCAGGCCTAAGACTCAGGGAGAAATAATACCTGAAGGCATTGGCCAGATCTAAGACTCAGGGGGAAAGAATATCTGAAGGCATTGCCCAGGGTCTAATTGTAAGGTACTATCCCGGCGTGGCTGAGAACAAACCCTGGAAAATACTTAGTCAGGATAGTTGGTCGCTGGGATCACAATTCAAGTATTCTACAAATATAATTTAATCCCAGTAGTAAAATGGTTTTTACAAAGATAGCAATTAAATACAATTGCCTTGAAAAACTGTTGAGTTTATTTTTTAGTTGTCTAAAGGGTGCGGCCCGTCATCATCATTATATTGACACTGGTAATAGAAGAAGTTGACCACACCTGATATATGTGTTTGTAACTCGAGAATAGAACAACAACTTCAATCAAACATAGCTTTTTTCGGTAACATAAGTATCAGCACCAAGTTTCAGAGAAGTTTAAAGTATTATTAGCCATTGCAAGTGCTAATATTGTGCCGCATGTATTCAAATATGCAGAAACGTGAGGGTATGCTTGCACCTAGTGGCGGCGATTGCCTATTGCAATGAACTCCTATTAATAAAAAGGTAAGGGTACGGCAAATTAAAAATGGGAAAGATTATTAAAAAGGGAAATGGCTACGACCCTGTCTTTTAGCACACAGAATCTTCAAGCATGCTCAGCGCATTCCTCACATATATTATTTTGATGTTCGTTTGTAGTTGTTATGGCTCTGAAGTACGCAGGATGTTTATTTAAATTATTCGCATATGAATCTGCATATGTAACATGCATTTTCAAAAAATCGCTGAAATATGCATCTGCATATGGAATATGCAAAATGCAAAGCTATCCGAGCCCTAGTTATCATATTACTAGACAAAACAGGTAAAACCTAGTTGAAATGAGTCATAAAATTAAAAGTTACGGAAGTACAGATTTACAACATATGCTAAAATGCATGAATCGCAAATAAAAACACAAGTTTTAGTTAGGGAAATGTAACATGAGACTCAAAAAGATGGAGAACTATTAGTTTTCTTACGTTTTGCTGTCGCGGAAATGAAGTAAGTTATAAACGTCATCTGCGTCGTTTATAATATTTTAAAACATCTGACTTTAACTCACATGTCTGTCGCTGTTGCTTGCTCGACAGTGAGTCCATGATTTTTTAGTAAACTATGTGTTATTCATAACGCTACTGTTCATCAATTCGAGTGTGCTTTCAAAGAAATAGAAATTACGTGCCTTTTCGTAGCAACTTTTGATTTGTAGGGTTTTCTTAAGTATCTATATATCATGTGTGTGTCATATGGAGCGTAGATATGGCACAATACCTGGCTGACCAAATCAAGACTTTATTCTTATCAAGAAATACAAACACTGTGGCTCTTGGCGTCTCTTCGTGTTAGGAATAATGATGGGCACTAGAAAAAAACTGTTGGAGGAAAGTAAAATACAAGTTTTATTGGGCCTTCCCTAGACAGGGATTTTATATTATAGTGTTTTGGGGTTCACGTTACTTTATGGCCTACAAAATGTCAAATTTACAGGATAATTGTAATATTTCACACCTGAGTATATAACAATATGAATCATGTAATTGTGAAACAAAGATGAAAGAGTGAGAGGCACTAGAGACTATTTAGCTGTTTCCGCGTTGGTGCAAGCACATTCAGAGTGTTTTAAACGCAAAGTACATCATGTATAATGTAAAATAAAACATTGATCCTGACTTTTAACAAACTCCTCTTCACCTGCTCGAGATGCTGTCCGTGTTTTCTTTTTGTAGCAAACAACAAAATACCTGTGATTGATAATACGAAGTGCCGTCACAAATAAACATTTGTATGTTTATTAGTTGTTGATCAGTTTGAGTGCGTATTTAACGAAATGATAAGGAAACAGCTTTTCGCAGCACTTTTCGGATTGCTGGTTGTCACTAGGTATTTATAGAAGTTTCTGTGATAATTATTTGCAAAGGAATAAATGGTTCAACGTCTCGCATAAACTGCAGGCCATAACGTATTATTCGCGTTTTTTAAAATTACATTTCTCCTTGGGCACTAGATCCGCAGAAGAATGAACTTTAGTTACATTAATTCTCTACTGTTTATTAGGGCTCATTTTCAAGCCCGCTTGCGTTACTTGCGATTAGGATGAGGAAACACGTGATGTTTCGTGGTGTAGTTTTATTACTTGGTGTAATGCGTGTTTCAATTGGCTACTCACCCAAATTGCAAGCAACGCAAGTGGGCTTGAAAATGAGCTAATTCTGTGGTTATGTTGCAGATTCGTTGCATAGACTTCGTTGATGTTATTTCCTCCGAATTTCACAATCTAAATGCATCCATGCAATGCGAGCGGCCATTATGTATACTCGCGTATGTCTTTAAGAGACTTTCGCTCCTCTCACATCTCGGTGAAGCTTATATAAGATTAATGTACAGACGTAAAGTAATGTCAAAACAGCGAAGACGGGTTAGTTAAAGTCAGGTTAGGTCAAATCCATTGCATCTTGCCACCATCTTAAGGGACACTTTCCAATCCCGTACTTTAGGAAGACCTTTCGCTAATGTAAGTCATTCCCTCTTGTATGCCACCCTTTCTGCTTTATAGTACATTAATTCGAATCGGCACTCTTTTCATTTTCGAATACTCACGAACTCCATATTCCTTTAACCATATGATTTATTCTGCTAATTTTACCTTTTAGTTGAACCATCTACGGAACTTAATTCTTTATTTAAATAATAATATCAGAATTATTATTACTACGAATAATGTTTTTTTTTCATATAATGTAATTTCAATGTCGCTCAGAGGAATATAGAAACATTAAACAAACGAGAGAAGAAATATGTATGCATACATTGTGTATTATGTGTGTACAGTATATTCTTTCAGAGATAAACGTATCAGTTCACTGATTTATGATATACTGGCAGGTTATAAACTAACTTATTGTATTTTACATGCCGTTTGGTAGTTCATGTATTGCTAAAACAATGAAACCTGACCACTAACTCGCCTTTGCCGCTCTGCAGTATTATGTGTTCCGTAAAGAATGCCTATTGTACCCGCCTTTGGGTTATCGAACCTGACCACTAACCCACCCTCGCTCACTCGGGGTTACTGCATTTTTCGTAAACAGCCCCCGTGGGACCTGCCTTTGAGATGTAAGTAGTCGAACGTAGACGGTAGTGGAGAAACATCTATAAAATGCGCTGATCACTTAAGTTGTGAGATAATAGTGGGGGGAAGAACAATTGTTATGAATATATGATATTTAACATTATAACATGAAATAATGCCTGACTCCCATTTGCACTATCTGCACGGAGTCTTGCTCTGCATATAAATAACCCTTAAATTATATACTGTAAAGTAAAGTTTTATTCCATCATACGATATACAAATGTTAAGCCCGTGTTAAATTCTGTATGCTAAGTAGTTCAGTTGATGTGGAAGTCCTGAAAGCCAATTTTCACGAACGTAAAACTCTGGCTATGCGCGAAGCAGTGACTATGATTTTAATTTAAGACAGTTCCGGTTCACAGACTACAATCATCTCAATCTTCTCCGTTGAAAGATATTTCTTCAAATATTCTATAATTAGAGTAGAGTCTATATATAGAGTTCTGGTGGGAAATTAATATGAAGAGTTCAAGTAACTAAGGTACTAAGTATAATCATCCTGAAAATTGCGTTTTTACAGGAAAAAACAGTATATGTTATGAGACCTATTACATATGTAGGAGTCCAAACACATTGGTTAGACTTCTATTGGGTGTGTACGAGTGCTGAGACAAGGCGTGTACAAGTGTTGATATATGTGAAAAAAATACACACTTTTTCTTTCACTTAAAAAGGAAAATGGCACTTAGTACCTTCCCACATAGCATTTTACCTTTGAATCAAGCTTGAATCAGCGTTGAATCGTCAAGCCAACAAGCTAGAATCAAGCTTGATGTGTCAAGCCGAAAAGGTGGAATCAAGCTTGAATCCAGCACGCTAGTTTACATACATCAAGCCTTATTTCAAGCTTAACGTCAAGCTTGAATCAAGGTTGAAAATGAGGTTTATTCAAGCTTGAATCACGTACTATTCAGGCTTAACGTCAAACTTGATTCAAGGTTGAATATGAGGTTGAATCAAGCTTGACGTCAAGCTTGAATCAAGCAGTAATTAAGCATGATGCAAACTTAACTTCAAGCTTAATGCAAGTACTAATTCAACCTTGAATCAAGCTTGACATCAAATTTGATTCACGCTTAATTACTGCTTGATTCAAGCGTTACCTCTAGCTTGATTCAAGCTTGATATGTTGAAGTTGATTCAAGCATGCAAGCTTGACGTGACAAGGTCTCGTGTACATCAATATACGTTCAGTACGTGCGGTGAGTACTATTCCCATTAGCTTCTTCCGTGATACTAATTTGTGACTTTTCGCCTACATAGCATTGTATTGTAATCACAAACACAAGCGGATTCGAATATTTCTAAAAAAAGCATTTAAAATAAGGTATATGTTTCAACAGAATTCAACCTGTGTTTATATGATTGAGACTGAATGCTGTATGTAGGTAAAAAATAAATTAGTATCATAGAAGAAAGTAATAGAAATTATCGTCAACGCATGTACTATACGTATATTGATGTACACGAGACTTTGTCACGTCAAGCTTACACAGAAACCAAGGTGGAATCCTGTAAGGAAAGAAAATACAACGACTAATCATAGGTGTCCAATTTACACGTTCACTTAGATTCATAGAAAATGGTCGGTTACAATATTTCAAAGTAAGAAAACGTACACTGTATGACAATGTGGGTTTAAAATTAAGACTTTGGTTCCTCAGATGCTAAGTAGTTTGCCTCATTATTGCTGAGTAAAGTTCTTCAAACTTCTAAAAGTTTTCATCGAACACTTTCTTTGAATCTGAGTGTAACTTGCTGTTCTATGGTATTTAAAAGTAAAAAGTACAGCGTGGCGTAGAACATGTCTATATGCAAACATATGAATAAAGGACTACACTTTCACTTTGTTTCTGCCTTTGCGTTCTCATAGCTAGGTACAACAGGTTTTTAGTCCTACGGATATCGTCACAGAGGTTTTTCAGGACTTGTCTCTGTCTCACTACAGCAATGACTTGTCTCTGTCACACCTTGTGTGACCCTCAAAATGCTACCGTCATTAGTTTCCTACGAAAACTTTCACCAAGTAATTTTATCAGTAGTAATATTCAGGTGACATGGCTGCGTGTTCTTTCCGGAAATTCCGATGTTTACATGCAAAAGTACAATAAAATACCAGGTTGATTTTAACGTAAAGAAAAGTACAAAATGTATGGTGGATAAATATGTATTCCTTAAGCATTTACATCCAGTTTAAAGGATATTGCTTTCAGTGCCTTCTTCCTGTAGAGTTGCACTCCTTGCTTTCCTGAAAAAAAAAAAAAAAAAACAAACAAAAAAAAAACGTAACAGCATGTTTAGCAATATTTTTTCTTTCCGAACTAACCTAAAATATGTAATAGAGTGATGGTGAGTGCCACCGGGAAGCGAATGACAATGCTCGCTGCCTTCTAATGAAGGTGTCCCGAATTCGATGCCCGGTGGAGACAAGTAGTCTGTACTATGTAGCCAATATATGCCGTCATTAGTTCACCGATAATCATCGTACAATGGAAGACGACTACCATTGGTTCACATTGCCAATGGACCTTTCTCCGGTCACAACAGCTAATGTTACTGTAAGTGTGAACTGATGCATGATCATTTTTGAATCGAAATAAAGAAAATAATATTGGGCTAAGTTAAAGAGTATATGAAGAAGTTCAACTGCAGCAGATATATGTAGATATACTGTAATAAAATGCGTCGAGCAACCTTCAGAGGGGAAAAAATGGTTGATGTTACAGCTAAAGCTTTTGTATCATAATGAATGGTAATGTTACAAAAGATATGGAGCTATGGATCGAAAGGTAAGATATCCATTTTCTTCAGAAGAAGACTTCGTAGTTGTTGTTCTAAGACTATAGTTGTTTTTCTGAGGCGAAAATGAAGAGATGCATAGATTCATGTAAAGTGATTTTATCAGAAACATATAACTAAATGTGTCCCATTCAATAATTTGAAACTGATTCCATGATTATCATGTTTCTGGAATCGGTAACATCTGCCTTTGCACTTGTCCGGCAAAATGTGTGCAACTAGACGAGCTCGCTTTGGATATACAGGATGTCCCATTTTAATCAAACCACTGGAATATTGCAAAGCACTGAAAGAACATACAAAAACGGCGCAGTGTAGCATGTATCGACAGAGGGAGGACAGCCTTCCATGCACAATGGAGTTATGTCACATGCACAGTGTTACCACCGCAACACAAACGTATATTTGTTTTTCAAATGGGAGTAAGGTTCAATACTTTCGGATGTGATAGTATCAGCCATGATTAAAAAAAATATATCAACAGGGTTCGAATTCTGCTTCGTTCTAGAGATACAGTGATTCCAACTTGGAGCACAAAATCAACGCCTAACAGTGGAAAGAAAGTGAATAATTCGCAATAAATCATAAACTACGCATTGAATTAAAATTTCCTTTGTGGAAGTTTGTTTGTAACAACATGGTGGATATCAGGATAGAAGACACGATATCACCAGGTTGTCAGTGTAACCAAACCCAGTATAACGTTTAAATTTTTCAAATATACTACGTTGTATTATTAGATATTTGGCATCCTCTAGTGATGGTAAACAACATACCTAAAGAACACATCGCAGTGTTGCAAACTGTGGATGAAATGAGCTAGGAAATTACGTAGTTTGTATAGGATCGCGAAAACCTTTCTGTCTTCTCCACAGTTTTCAACATTGCGATGTGTGCTTTAAGTATGTTGTTTACCATCACTAGTGAATGCCAAATATCTAATAATATAACGTAGTACATTTGAAAAAAATTAAACGTTATACCGGGTTTGGCAACACTGACAACCTGGCGTATCTGGGTGTGAAATTTACACAATTACTAAAGCTAGGATTATAGGCACTAAAATAATGTGAAATGAATAAAAATCGACAATGAAATAGACACCAAAAATCTTAAATAGGTTGGCATATTTTCGTTTTTGGAAATGTAATACAGTGATGTCAAAACCATTAACACATACATAGATATGTGGAAAACTTACAGATCAACAATTAAGATGAGTGTGCAAATATATTATATTTATATATTTATTACGTCGTATTGCAGAACGTTCATTAGACTACAACTGGATATGTTAAAATTCGAAATTGGTTAATCCCGAATAAATAAGTTAAAACCTAAGGAAAGAGTACCTCAGTAAAATTGCTGATAGTAATATTTGCAATATGTCACATACAACCTAATCTTAAAAAAACACACACACCTGCCTGAAGATGGCGAGCGAAAACCTTTCGGAATATTTCCAATTCATATTGAAACCACTACTTAAGAAGCCGACAGTAAAAAACATATTTTCAGGCAAGTGATGTGTCCTGTGTGGGTTTGAAGTGGCTTTATTTGAATTCAAATACTTGACAATGCATATATTAAAGTTAAGGTAATATCAAAACTTCGTTTACATCAAACCCAAAGACCATAAATACATTAAACCAATTAGAAAATTAAACAAGACATGCATTATTAGAGTAGAATTTGAATTTATGTTAAGGCCTTTGGGAAACTATGGCTCGATCCGACGACCCCTGACACCAGAAGTGAACGCTGTAGTACGATCAGAGTAGAATATAAGAGAATGATGAAATTTAAAAAACAAACAAACAAAAAAAAAAAACGAAAAAAAAAACAGAGCATCAAACAGAAATAAAGATGGCTGATATAATAAGATCGGATACCCGTGGGGTCGTCACAAGAAGTCTGAGAGTCACTGAAGTACTTCTCACAAAAAAAAAAATACCGCATGCCTCATTCTGTGACCTTAAATTCACAAATTCAATAAAGTTTATTCTAAATGTTTACAAAGTGAAATTCATCAAGGGAAAATTTATGTTAAAAACACTAACTTTAAAACAGTCAGGTTTTCGTTTGAATTCGAGTTTTTTCCTGGTTTTCCAGGTCCAAAATACAATTCCAGGTTTTCCAGGTCAGTATAGACACTATGTTAAATTTAATCTTCTGAAAAGTTAAGCTTCTATTTTCTTCTGATAGCACTAGCGTTGTGTTGGCAAAGCAAGAGGGTAACAATTTGCTTTTATTTGCTTTCTAGAAGAACTGCAGTAAACTCATGAGAAAATATTATGTTCAAAAAATTAAAAGCCCGGTTGGATGACGTCATTTCCTAATATTATAAAGTGTTTTCTTATGTTTGCGGTGGCGAATGTTACAGAAATTCATGAACTTCTTTTTAGTAAATGTTATCTACACTATGTATGCATTTTACGTTCAGATTCGACCGTGTATAAAGGGGGGGGGGAGAAAGTCAGTGTTGATCTAGCTTTAAAGGTACCAAATTGGTGTGAGTTTCTTGTGACGAAACGAAAACCATGGACAAACCAGTTAGGTTAGCCGGCTTGCGATTGATTTACAGACCTGCTGCATGAGAAGCCAAGGCCAACCAAACCTCGAATGTTCGAAAAAAAACTTAGTAACACTTATTCTACAAACACAAAAATTACCATTACCTCCTGCAGAGCTTTGCATTCGCCTGTTGAAACCACAAACTGATGCTAGTCTTGATTGTGTCATCAATATCAGTTGGGAACAGTTTCCGAACAGATCCTGAAAAATAATATGAAGTCACTACCATGTACAAAAATATTGAAGAATCAAATATTAAACTAATATAATACATGAGTTAACGATATTACTTTTCTAAATGTTTGCCATCGTTATTTCTATTTTGAGTTGAGTGATTAGAACAATCACAGCTAATATCGAAATTGTAAGAAAAAATGAAAATTGAGAATCAAAATTTTTAATGGCAATTAATGTAAATGAAGGCATCAGCCTGGAACGAGAGCAAAGCGTTGGGGAAAATAATTAATAACTACATCTATCGTTATAAAAACTATTTAAAAAACATATTGCACATAACAGAGAACGAAATTTGTTACGACGAAATCTATTGTTTCTTATTTATAGATAAAATCAGAATTAGAAAGTAGAATTTATAGAACAGCAATAGAATTTACAACGAGGAAATGCATACATCACTTTGTCACTCTGATATACTAGGTCAGTGCTTTTCAAGCTTTTTATACTCACGGCCCGGGCAGCTACTAGGAACACCTTTTTATGAA
>JAGDQP010025763.1:0-16840 GCA_022664845.1 Lepisma saccharinum
CTTCTGCTCTCTTTTTTGTAATTTATAAGTTTTATATAAATTTTGAATGTTGGAGAAAAAACTATATGTCTGACAGTTAGAGCGTTACTATATTATACTATTTCTTAGATATTCCCCCCCCCCAAAAAAAAAAGCTTCCGTTCCTTAGAAGGAAAAGTATTGCTAATGTTTTCCCATTTGGTACCTTTGTTTTATTATTTTTATTTATTGGTTCTTCGATTGGCATTATAGCTGACTGATAGGAAGGGGATGAACAAGGATATAAGGAAGGAAACGGCATCGATCTTATCGTTAGGTACTGCACCAGCATTTGCCTTATGAAGCTGAGAACTCGTGGAAAATCTCAGTTAAGATGGCCGACTACTGGGTTTGAACCCAGGCCCTTCCGAGTATTAGGCCAACGTTCAACCACCTGAGTTACGGTTTGATTTCATTTTTCAATACAAATAAAAAAGTGTTATGTTAATTCCTGAGCATAATTTATGAAAAAGATCCTTCCATACTTTTACTCAGTCTCACGAGGCGATCGTCGGGACTGTATCTAATGACAAGATCATGGACATTTCCCTCCATATGTCTCTGTCCATAAGCCTTAGTGGCAAATCGACGGGTGTTTAGCCACAAATCAAATTTTAAAAATTGAACATTATCTTTGATTATGATTGTCTGTGTGTATTTATGCAAACAGAAAATTAGTCTACAATATATCTTCACGGAAGGAGCCTAAACATTTGTCATATGATTTGAGATGGGGTACTTGACATGTGGAATGGAAAATAGATTCCTTTATTTGTTGCGATTCTAGGTCCTTTCTAGAAACTGATAACAACTGACCTTTCTATCGTCTTGTTTCAAGCTTCAAAATCACTATTGTTAAATTATTGCTTTTGCCTGTTCATCTGCGGAGTCAATTACCCCTCCCCTGGCTCCTTTTCCACGCTTATTCATGCTGGTCAACTAACGGCGAACCATGTTTTCTTTTCTTCTAAGGATCACACACATTCCATCCTCACACAAGAGGTTTTTGTTTTGTACTTGGTACAACATCAAATATTTTACCACCATCTCTTCCCCCACTTTCGCCCCCTTTTTTTATCATCATGCGTGTGTCATCTACCGCCGATTTTCGCATCTCAACATTACGTTATTAATTTCTTCTGTAGTAGCTACTTTGAGTTAATAATGTTGTTTATTTGACAAAAACACATGATAAAAATCATAATATAGTTTATTAAATTTAGGGCCCGGATACTCATGTGCTTAAATTCTCAAAATTATGTAATTATATCTTTAAAAATATGTGCTTAAAATATGTATTTAATATGAACAAAAGTGACACTCTACATTTAAAAACTACATATTATACAAAATACTATACAGGGTGTCCCAGAATTCTTTCCCTGATTACAAGCATTCATAAGTCATAAAATATGATACACAGACAAATACTTTTTATCTTGAATTGCATGTAACATATTTAAGTTTTTGTGTACATACTTACTGTTATTCTGTTTGTTTGTTTGTTTGTGACATAACAACAGCGGAATCGGACACCATTTGCAGAAACATGTACTCAAACCAGGAGAAAGCCCAATGTGTCCTCTGGTATCATGAGACACAGTCACCAAAAACAGTCCAGAGACAATTCCAGACAGTATACCATAGACAGCCACCAGATGTTAAAAGCATCAAGATGTGGTATGCTAAGTTTAAGGAAACGGGCAGCGTCAGTGATCTCCCTAGAACAGACAGTCCTGGATATCCTTCGGGCAACGAAAGGATCACACGTATAAATGTATTAATTGTGTACACAAAATCTTCCTGACATTACAGTGTAGAGAACTTTGCATTTTTATATTCTCAAATAGAAAGGAATATCGATTATCAGGTAAAAAAGTTTTATAACGCGAAAAACGTTTGAGCGTCGCCGAATGTTATCACTGCAAATTTGAACTTCGATAAAGAATTAGTTTTTAAAATGTAGCGGCGAGGATTTTTAGTATATCTAAATTTACATAGAAATTTGAAACATGTAGGCTAAAGTTTAAACGTAGAAAATACAACAAATGACGGAAAACATCAAATTCAGTCAGTATTACTTTAAAATTAATGTATTTAATTATTTACTTAAAATCACTAAATATGAAAATAATTTATTAAACAATTGATAAAATATGTATGCGGGTAGAAAATACACTAAAATGTGTATTTAAGGATAAAATGTGACAAAATATGTAAAAAAAAAAAAAGACCATAACTAATCACAGTCACTCAGTTCGCCCACAAATGTACATGTGAATACATTTCAAACATTTTAAAAATCTTAATTAAATAATTAACCGGGCCTCTTTTATTACAAATGTTGTACAAGAATATCCTGTCATTTTTTTTAAAACTAAAACATCTATCAGATCATTCCTTTTATACGATTGAGAAGTATGTAATTCAAATGTTAATGTAATTCTGTTTGTACATATGAGTATGACGCATGCATATTTACTTACTCGAGGGCACACCTCAGATAATGTGTAAGTTTTTACAAAAAGAGTATACTATCTTAGTCTTTCTATATTTGGAAACTTCATATATCTAATTTCATTTTCGTTGATCTTATTTTTTAGTACAGTACTAAGTCAGCAAGAACATCTGCATCGTCACATGAGGAAGCCATGCAATCCAGGAATTTCTTGACTGGAGAAGCTCAAGATCAGAAATATGTTGGGAAAGAATCCCAATATACAGATACTGTTCAACAGTGCCCCTGTGGTAGTCGTGAATGCAGACAGAATGCAGACAGGCTGGGTGCAGAATCGTCTGTCTATATCCCCCAAGGACACTTCCAACAGTATGGTTCCAGTGACTTTCTGAAACAAGTGTAAGACTTTCCATTTTCTGTTTGTTTGTTATTAGAGGAAACACTTTTTGATATCTTGTACCGTTTGGCATTTACAAGAGCTAATTTGTTTAACCTAGCAAGTTAGCTCTTGCAACTGCAACAATATATCTAAAAGTTTTTTTTTGTTTTTTTTTTTTTTTCAAAATTTAGCGCTTACCATGGTTTTTATTTAAAATGTTGATGTCCCCCGTACAGTATTCCCTGCTTTCAGCAACAACATTGTTACCACCCATAAAATTTATTTTATCTTTGTCTTCAGTAACATCATCATGTGGAGTCGCCGTAGCTCAGGCGGTCACAGTTCGTCAGTGGTTAGCAAGCGGACAGGTTCTCTCTCCGCTTGCTCGTGGTTTAACGAGCTGTAGTGTTGGAAGACTGAGCTTTGTCTCCGACACAGTGTTTGTGTTTAGATACTTTTGATTTATTGTGAGATATAATATAGTATTATTCAATTCGATATAAATGGCGAATAATGAACAAGTAGTGAGAGAAAATACTTTAAAAGTTGACTTTAGTAACTTTCTTCATCGTCCTCATATTATTTCGATACATGATATGGTACTTGATTGCCTATGTCTAGCACCTAGTGAAGTTGTTGCTATAGAAATATGCCATTACTTAAAGAAATCGTTTATTAAATGTGTAAATAGTGAAGTAGCTGAAAGGGTGTTACAAGAACGACAAGGTGAAGTAATTTATATTGAGAATGGCACAATATATAAAGTATCTATTGAACTAGAACGTCCACCGGAACCAAGTTTCATATTAACGACTGTACCTCTTGAAATAGCGGATCAGTATATTGCTGAATTTTTTACAGTGTATGGCGTGGTATCATCCGTGAAACCCTATTTTTACAAACAGCTACGCTATGACGTGTACAGTGGTAAACGACAGATTTTATTTGAGAAATTACATCGTGTTCCACCGAGATTTGTTCGCATGCTGAACTTTAATGTTAAGGTTTTTTCGACTGATAATTCCATCTACACACATCTACATAATATCTACACGTTCTGAAAAAGAGCAAGATCCCAAACTCGTCCTAAACTCTACAAATTTCCCTACAGTAAAGCAAAGCTTGCAACAAAACGAAAGCAGTGACTTTCAACCAAGTTTGATTGCTCCTGTTCAATGCGAGCCGGGGGGCAGTGTTGACAAGGATATACATGACAATGTATCGCCTTAACGAAATGCAGCAAGTGTTGTGACGGGTAGTAACGATCAAAAAGGAAAATCAGATAGTTTACTTGTCAGTGTTTGTGCTGCGAATGGCCAGTTATCGTCTATGAATGAGGCACCTAATAGTCGCGAAATTGTTTCTAAAGAAGAATTATTTTTTGAAGTGGAAAGTGTGAGTGATCAAAAAATTGGTAAAGAAGATATCACGAATACCACAAATGTTTTAAATCAAGAGGACGAGAGTATCGGTGAGTTATATAAAGAAGCTATATCTTCAGGGGAGGAGGAATGGGGAGGGGCAGACTCCAGCCCTTTTCGCAGCCCACGTTTCAAAAGGTCCAAGGTAAGTGACACATCTCAGTTGATTAGAAAGAAAACAGCTCGAAAGTCAAAGAACTAAAACCTAAATACAAGAGAAGAGGACGGTAGTGGCCCCGACCTGTTTCTTAAGTACCTTGCCCCGTGAAAGTGCTTATCCTCAGATCACCATTGCATTAACTTTTCCTTGCTTTTTGTTCCAGTGTGTGATAGACCATTTGGTTTATAACCACATACCATTTAAATATGTATACAAACGGTGCTGGTTGTGGACACAAAATCAAGATGACAGTATTCCGATGTAGTAATAGTATGCTTACTATTAGACAGCATCAAGCTTTCAGGCGACACTATATCATCCGCTATGGCTAATAAACAAACCTTATATAATTTCAAGGTCGCGACCTTTAACGTTTGTAAAGCGTATAGTGAAAAAACTAATCGTATTCTTACTAAGTTTGTGCAAGAATTGGCCATACAGGTAATTGCGTTGCAGGAGATTAGCCACAATAATTTGCAGATTCCTAACTTTACCTATATAAAAAATTATAATGTAGAGTACAAAGTAGGTTGCAGCTTTGCGATCCTAAATGACGTTGATTTTGAAGAAGTTTTTAAAACTCCAGATGGACGCATCTTTAGTATGAAAATTGACGATTTAATTATAATTAATGTATACATGAATAGTGGATCCGAAGGTAGACAGGAGAGAGTTCTTTTTTTTTATTTAGCGAGTTATCTACAATCCATAAAAAGAGACAATTTAGTGCTTGTTGGTGATTTCAATTCAATCTTTGAAAAGCCGGCTTCTAAATCACAGAATAACTTTAGTAAAGAGTTTGAACAAATTATCAAATCTTTTCAGTTATGTGAAGTTTGGAAAATATTGAACGAAAACAAAATACTATACACGTATATTACTAACTTATGTAAGCAAGCTAGATTATATAATAGTGAGCTCAGATACGAAACCGCGGTTATGCACTATAAAAGCCTATAAATTAGCAAGTTCTGATCATTGCTCCTTAGTACTAGATTTTAAATGTGGGATAAATTTATTTATGCGTAAACCATATACATGGATGGCGTTTAAACGCTGATTTTTTGCATGATGAAAACTTTCAAATATTAACACATCAAGTGTGGTTAGAGACTGATAAATATTATCGCACACCTCAGACACTTTTAAGTGCTTGGGAGAAAAAGAAACGTTTTGGAATGCCTATAAATCCTTCACATTTAAACATTATGAAGACAAAAGGAAAATGTTAATTTTTTATCAGGAGTAATTACAAGCATACAATGAGAAGGCTGTGCAAGACGTCGCTTTTTTACCCAAAGTTAGGAAAATACAAGGACAGATTAAGATATTGCTAAACGATTGTGTTCAGGGTCTCACTAAAAGAAATCAATTAAGTACATATGGTATATCTGAGACCCTTAATCTTGCTAATATTTTATTAGACCGTAAACGCAAAGAAAAGAACTTCATAAAGAGATTCCGTAACGAAAATGGCCAAATCTTTGAAGGGCAAGACATTTTTCAAGGTATTCGTAACCAATATCTATCCTAATTTCAAAATGGGACAAAAGGGGAGGTGGATGTGTTATCTATTTTCGATTTACAGTCACTACCCACGCTATCAGAGGAAGATGGAGGCTTTTTGCAAGCACCTTTTACGGAAAATGAAATTAAGGTTGCGATACAACAATTACATACTACGTCAAGGGCGGAGAGGATGGTATCAATAGTCAATGGATGAAACAAAATAGTGAGAAAATTGTCGTCCATTTAATGTATGTTTTCAATACTTTTTGTCAAACCCCTAAGGGCGATACACATTTTTTTACATCTATCGGTGTCCTGTTAAAAAAATAATAATGGCATAGCATCAGTAGACAATTGTCGTCTTATTCATCTACAAAATTGTGATACTAAAACTTTCCTAAGATGTGTTGTCAATAGATTACATAACATAATTCCAAAGTTATTACACCGGTGTCAAAGTGGTCATAAAGGGACCATACCTATCTATGTTCATCTCATGAACATACGTGACGTGTTATTGCATGCAAATGAAGGGGCCACAATACCTTTACTATTACTTAAGACCGATTTTTGACGAACATACGACACTGAGTCATGGCTATTTATTTAAGGTACTACAACTTATGAATTTTCCGAAAAGGTTTATAAACATGATGAAGTGGGTTTATGACAATCGTTACTTTAAATTATCCATTAATTCTGTTATTGTTCCTAAAATAAAAATCAATGTTGGGGTGACGCAAGGCTATTGTCTGTCCCCGGTATTCTTTAGTTTGTCAATGGTGCCATTTGTCACAGCAATATATAAAGTGCTCAGTGGTGTTACATTTATACACAATCCTTTAAAATGTATCTTTTACGCTGATGATGCGACCTTTCTGGCAAGAAATGATCAAGAAATAGACGACATTTTTCATGTTGTACAAATTTTAGAAAATATATCTGGTATTGTGCTTAATCCTCAGAAAACACAGGCACTTAATTTACAAGCTAAGATACAGGATAATAAGTTACAACAGCTTAATGTTAAACAATCTATTACTATTCTTGGTGTGCAATGGTATAGTGGCTTTTCTCAAACTGTCACAAATGCAGAAAATAGGACATTAAAAACGTTTACCATTGATACGCTAACATATAAAAGTTGTCTTACATCGTTACTAGATAGGGCTAGATTTTTTAATATTTTTGTCTTCAGTAAGATGTATTATCAGTTACAATTGTTTCCTGCGTCCAACAAATTTTGGGCCAAAATACATAAATACGTCGGATACTTTTTATGGTTTCGACAAATTCTTAGAATACCTCGTTATCTATTGTATAAAAAAATTGAGAATGGAGGTATTAATCTGAAAAACATCCATTTACAAGCTAAAGCACTATTATCTCACAGATTATTACAAGTATTGTGCCTGTATACTGAAAATTTGTCGTCTGATGTCACATTACGAGCCTTAAGGGATATTGATGACGTTGTTCCGGTTGACATTAGTTCCATTAGTGGTCCTATGGAATATTTTACTATAACCATAATTGATTTTGCTTATGCGGTTATAGGTAAAATTCCAATGGAATTATATTCAGTTAAAGATTTCTATATCCAGTATTTGAATACAGAGATAAATAAGTTAGAAAAACAATATGTTCCAAATAGTGAAACATGGTCTTTATTATGTCAGAATTTAACTGTTTTAAAATTTGATTCAGTTTTACATCATCATATGTTTATACAAATATATAATATGGAATCTTATGGGTGCAATTTGTACAAAAAAGGTATTCGAGAATATGAGGCATGTAGTAAATGCAAGAAAAAAGAAACGTATACACATAAACTAATAGAATGTAATGATAAGGACAATATTTGGAAAACATTTCTTACTATATTGGGCCGTATATTACGAATCAGTGTGAAAGACTTGATTTGTGAAAAAATATTTAAAGATCCATCATACAGAATGTTTACAAAAACGAAACAAAAATTTACGATGTGGTTCATCGCTCAGACTTTATATGTTTTAAAATTTGAAACTGATATGACTGATGCAAGTTGGTATGTTGAATACTTATTTACAAATATCAGCAATTGAGTCAAAAACAGAAAGTGACTGGTTTCGCTTCATATTACAAAGCGTTACATTGAACATTTACATTGTGTGTATGTAGAGTATCGTAAAATGGTTAAAGTTTTTGTTTTCTTTTTTTTATGTTAATTTTTGGTAGTTCATTAGTATATCACACTTTATATTATTTGTACGTTTTGATATTGATCTGAAAATAAAAAAAAAAGGGGCGACAGCGCGTCTGTCTACGAATCGGGCGGCCCGGGTTCAAATCCCGGCCAGGACACTGGAGACTTTTCTCGCAGTGTTTCGCTGCCTGGCGCTCTGAGGTCCACTCAGCCTCCTATCAGATTGAGTATCAGAGTGTCCTTGGTACTGCTGGGCACCTTGGGAAGGTAAAGGCGGTCGAGCGTGGGATTGACCACCCCATCTCACTTCGTACCGTAGGTCAAATAAATGTGGAGCGCTACCTCCACGTTCCACATGCGCCGTTCACGACGCGTGCGTATCGCACAGGCGACATCTTTTTACCTTTAACATCATCATGTGATTCCGTATATGCACCTTGGTGGGTACATTTTTTGTTTAAAAATTTATGTGCAATAGGAGCCGAATTTAAGCCCTGGTACGGAGATTGAGAACCACCCTGTATATAGGATGTATTTAACGTTTCAATTCACGAAAAAAGATCACTCAAATATTCACATGTTAACTACCCATAAGAAATTGAATCATGTGACTAAATCTAATTGTATAAATACACAATAAATAAGAGACAGTTACACATTTTTAGGAGGAGAAACAGTGTTATGTAGGGCCGAAGAACCGGAAAAAGGAATATTAACGTTCAGATGTTTCTCCTTCTACTTTAAAAGTTTCAGAATTCTAGAAGGTGGGGTTTTCTAGTAAATGGCGTCAAAAAATGGCTCTTCGGCAGATTTTCAACAATTCAGAGCCCCACAGGACCTAAATTACTCACTTTATGGGAAAACTAAAATAAGATCTTTATAGAACTAGGTAATATCTAGCATATGCGAAATATCGCATCTCAATATGACTAATAGGACCAGAGTTTAAAATTACCAAAAATCGGAAATTTCGGATTAGATTTGGCAACATTGCAATTGATTTCTTGGGAAAGTAGCCACTCAGCAGTAATGATGTTTACACACGATAAAATATAACACGAGACAAATACTTTTTTTTATGCAAATCCCTTAAATTAGATTTAGGAATTATTTTTTGAAAAGAACATTCATTTTCATTTTGGTGTCAGTAGATGACCTTGGCAACTATTTTAAGAGCCTGTAATTCTTCACAGATTTTTTTTCTTCGGAAAACAAAAAACAAAAAATACGGATCTGTTTATTTTGAATATACTTGTAGAAAAAGAGGTATCACAGAGATCTGAGGTAGTCAATGGGACAATTTAGGGTTTACCTGTATGCAGTGTTCGATTTGTGAAATTTTCACGTCGGGGGGGTGGTATTTTTCTACACCAAACACGCACACACACACACACACACACACACACACACATATATATATATATATATATATAGTGTTTGTGTGTGTGTTCATACTGGAAAACTTTTTACATCTATCTATATACATTTTCTGTGCAAACAGCATCCTAACTCTCCCTACATTTTTATTCTCCTTCAATCTACATTTCGAAGGATATTGGCGAGAGCAGACAAAAGAGAACTAACAAGATGAAAATGAAACTGGTTAAGACATTGTACGTGGATAAATTGGATATTGCAGGATGGATTGAAATTAGTGTTGAAGGGGAAATAAGATAGAATAGGATGAAGCTCTTAAAACTAATTAAGTAATAAAGAAAGGAAACCATGTGCTAACGCGATGAGAAAGATAAATTTAGAAGTAGTCGCAGGATACATTTGCTATGAACGACCAGACGTGGATGACGGAACAAGAAAATATGCGGGTTCAATTAATTCCTGCCGAAGTCTATTGAAAGTAGTGGTTCGTAGTCCACTTTCCCAGGAATTGTAGGTCCCATCCTTAGAAGCTCACCAGCTCGTTTAGGACGTTAATAGCAATTCAGTCAAGAAAATATGACGATCAGTGTTTAATTTGTTATGTTATGATGGTATTCCCATTACTCACGCATTGGTATTAACAAGAAACGGAAGGCAGTGGAGAAGATTGCTGCATCTCTGAGGTTCATCGGCGCGTCTTCTTGGCTCGCTTGAGTAAAGCCAAGACACAACACTCGAGTTTGTTGAACTATATGCTGAGTGGTTTTCCTATGCTTCTCATTTTCTTTGGTTTAACATAAATTATTCATGCACGCCTACCTCGTTCTGAAAAGTCTTGTTTGTTTTAATAGTAGATAGAGTAACGGTGGTTGTTGAAAAGACTTGAAATAAAGTATTCGATTTACGTAAAATTCTTGAAAAGTATTGTATCCGATTTTCAATGCGAGCTTCCATTGCGATAAGTTACTCAACAGTCAGAAATACGGAGAAAAATACTTTGGAAAATTTCTGCAGAATATAATCCCAAAACTTGTAGAAATATTACAGTTGAGATTTAATGTAAAGATTGAATTGAATCGATTGCATTGTATTTATGGCATTTAAGTATTTTTGTTTCAAGACGAATTTAATATAAAGAGAAAAGTAACGTGATTGATGTACACGCCCCTTCATCTGGGTTACCAGTTTAATGAAATTTGAAAGCATCACTTAGGACTTTTTTTTTAACTTCGTATGTTATCGCCAATGCATGAAATTCGCATTTTATACAATGCTTGGAAAAGTATAAGATAAACAAATCTAACGTAACCAAACCAGAACAGGAAGATTCTCCATATAATACTTTTCCAACAGGGGTCCCGGAGTCAATTTCCAGTGGGGACACAAGTGATTCGGAGCCCACATTAAAATGTACGTCCCATCCTTAGGACATCATGATCCGATGGAAGGCCATGGCATACCAGCATCGGTTCACTTTCCCAAGTACCTTCGGGCAGAACACTCATCATCATCATCATTAATACATTGGCGGTTACATACATATACTAAACTTTTCTGAAATAGATTTGGCCTGTCACCAATGAATTTTAGTGGTAATTTCAAAAAGTTAATCTTGTCAAGAAAATTTATAGTTAATATTGAACATAGGTATAACCAGTGTTTTATTGTCTTAGATCTCTGGTGCCACGGACAAGTCAAGATAAGTTATATACCATATACCAGGGATGCAGAAAATGTATGGACCTCTTAAATTTTCCCCGATCCTACTGTTATGTTCTAAAAATTTCCCCAAAAATTTCAGACATATATCTTTACATTAAAATTTACCAGCTGTCCGGCATCATCAAGTACATCTTTTTATTTTGTAATTTATTTAAGGTGTGACTAAGAATGATAGTGAACAATGCGTAATACAAATAAATTTAACAAAAAAAAAGTAGATAAATAAGCTACAAATTAACAAATTCAACAAAACTGGCTTCGCTACTCACTCTGATGGCAAGCAAAGCACGCAACGCAAGTTTCCAAGGAAAGGAACCCTAACGTTTGTGATAGATACAGAATATTACTTGGCATTGAGGTCAGAACAGGTGGCACCGTTCGTTATGAACGTTCCTGTTTCAATTTGGTGACCGTGGCAGTGAATTTCCGCCGAGTTAAAATATAACTTTTCGTTCCGTGCATATTTTAGTTCCGTCTAAGCTTAATCCGATATTATTACCGATTGTTATTTTTGAAATGCAAGCTGCATCATTGAAATTGTAAGTGTTAATACTTACGAGGTCTGTCCGGAAAAGTTTCGAACATTGTAAATATAATGAAAATCCATTTACTTCAGAAACGGTACGGCTTGCTAACTTTCAAAATGCCCCTTACACTGTGTAGATACCGTTACTAGTGTTGCTTCTATTCAGAGGAACAACTATGGAGCCTTCTTTTAATTTCCCTTGTCAAATCAGTCAATTCAAATCGTCGCCCTTTCAACGGCATTTTCATTTTGGATAATAACTCAAATCTGTTGGTAATGGATCAGTCGAGTAAGCAGGTCGTGGAACGACCGTAGTCTCATGTTTCGCCAAAAACACGAATTAATAGAATAGCGATGTCTGTCCGTGGGTTCATGCTCAACATAGAGCATTCATTAATCTTCCCTCTAGCAAACATCGCATTACTTCATGATAATATTCCTTGTTCACCATCTGATCTTGTGGAAGAAGTTAATTCATTATCTACTCAGGTTCGGCCTTTTTTAAACGTTTCCACAATTCGTATGTTCGAGTCCATCTTAAAGCCTCATTTCCAAAGAAATATCCCCGCAAAGGATTCCCCAGTTTCACACAAGACTTCATACCGATTTGTTGCTCATAAATATTGTTAATTTTAACTGTAACAGAAATCGACAAATCCTCACGCACTTTGCGCTTTTCGCTAGGTTACCCGCTATGATGTAACAATCGAGACACCCCGCTAATAGCTCTTGTTAGCGCACTAATTCATGTGTCGGAATTTTTTTCAGATACACCTCGTACATGCATAGATGAACTCTATGCATGTACTCTAGTTGAAAGCAGTTGCATAATATATGTGTATTATAGGGGTTTGATTCTTTTAGGAGTATATCCAATTCGTTTTTGAACTGAGTTGTTGAAATTATTGTTTATTGTAAGTTAGTATTAGCGTTCTTTGTATGAGCGTGTGCCAAATTTTAGGAAGATAACTAACCATGGTATTTTAACTATTCAGGTATCCAGGAGGTAGAGACGACGAGAGATCCAAAACTTCAAGAGCTCGCAAGAACGTAAAATTCTCCTCTAGTAGCGATATGTCATCTGAAGAGACAGTATTGTATTCCGAATCTCCACCTGAGAAGAAAAGGAAGATTTGCGGATTATTTAAACCATATGTTACAAAAGGGGAAAGAAAAGAAGCGAGTAGGTTGAAACTTGTCTTTATGAACAATTTACTGTAATCCAGTTAACTGTATCAGGTAATTTGTACAAAATGAGTATGCGAGCATGCCAAAAATAGTGGGATGAAATTATAATAAGTAGGCCTACTGATGGATTTACTGTAGTATGGAAATAATTTTAAAGGACTAATTGGTATTGATAACGAATAGTTCCACGTAGTCACACGAATTTTTCGGAATTCCAAATCGTATCAGGATACTGTATAACTTTTCCCTTTTGATAGAATCATATGCTTTCTTAAAATCAATGAATAGCTGGTGAACCGTCCCATTGTATTCCCACTTCTCCAAAATTTGTCTCAATGGGAAAATCTGGTCCAACGTGGATCTATTTTTTCTAAATCCACATTGGTGATCTCCAATTATTTCATCTACGTATACGCTTAAGCGTGTTAACAGAATATTACTTAATACTTTGTAACAGGTTGGAAGTAACGAGATTCCGCGGTAATTAATACAGTCCGATTTATCGCCTTTTTTTGTAAATCGGAACTATTATTGAAGTTTTCCATTCCTTTGGAAGCTCCTCCTTTTTCCATATAGCACTTATCAATTTATGCAGTTCCTTGATTAGTTCCGTTCCTCCCGCTTCAATTAATTCGGCTGGAATATTGTCTATTCCTAGTGATTTGAATTTTCTTAGTTTCTTTACCGATATTTCGATCTCGATCTCGCTAGGTTCGGGAATCCATGGTTCTGTGGTCTGGATTTTAAATTTGTCTGTTCCCCGTTGTGTAGATTAAGAAGTTTGTCGAAATAACTTTTCCAAACATCGACAATTTTAGTCGGATCCACCTGAAGATTTCCACGTCTACCTTCGTTAATTAACGTTCCCGCCATTTTGAACAACTATTAATAGTGCACATAAAAATATATGCAACAGTAGGCCTACAGTGCTTCTTAGCTTAAGGTTAATGTAAAGCAACGATCTCCAACAAAAGATGGCAGCACTACCTACCTCCGTATATATATATAATGTCTTTTTATCGTTGCACGAAATTTCAATGCTGCTCCTACAAATTCAAGCTTAGAGAATTCTAACTTTCACGGAAGAAAGTTCATAACCAATTCAAGAGTTCGATCAATGCCTACTTTTTTCTTTCATTGTTGAAAGAGCTTCCATGTTATAGGTTTTGATATTCACAACAATCAAGCGATTTCAACAATGAAGAAAAACGAAAATACAGAATCGGCATTGATCGAACTCTTGAATTGGTTATGATTTTATGATTTTTCCCCCTGAAAGTTTGAACTCTCTAGGCTTGAATTTGTAGGAGCAACATTGAAATTTCGTGCAATGATAATAATACATTAGACATATACAAGCCCCTAACATCACGTAGCGACAAGCGTGTGAAACTACTCCCAAATTGAACGTTGCGCAGCACGCCATATTTGGGGAAAGAAAGCGTAATGGTAGTGGTCATTAGCACGGAAGCTTATCGGACATTTTTCCTTTTGAATAAGAAAACATTGATTAAATGAAAATGAATGGTGGAGATGTATTTTTATTGATAAGGTCTATTCCAGATTGAAACAATGACCCTATATAATTAAAATCCAAGTCTAAATATCTTGGACTTGCACTTCTTGATTACAATAAAGCTTTCCAATCTATAAATCACAATATTCTTTTTCTCAAACTATCAAGGATTTTCAACTTCTCAGACACTTCTGTAAAATGGATTCAGAATTATTTAAATGGCCGTTCGCAATATGTATCTGTCTGGTATTGATTCCTCGTTGAAACCTCTTCATCATGGCGTCCCTCAAGGTAGCGTACTAGGTCCACTTCTTTTCTGCTTGTATATAAACGATTTGTCATCTGTATTGCAGCACTGTAAGTATCACCTTTACGCCGACGACTTCCAATTATACATTTCCTGCTCTCCAAATGAGCTAACTACAGCTATAGCCAAACTGAATGAGGACTTACAAATGATTGTTCAGTGGTCAAATGATAATGGCCTGATTCTAAATGCATCTAAATCTCAATGTCTTCGTATAGCCTCAAAACCTATCTTCTCGTCCCTTCAATCGTACTCGTTTCCTAATGTGCTTCTAGATGGAGTCGTTATTCCTCGGATACGGTGAAAAATTTAGGTCTTATTTGGAATCAACATCTAACTTGGACGGAATATGTCAGAACTGTCTCTAGAAATGCCTTTGCCGTTCTACATACATTGAACAGACTTAGAAATTTTCTTCCGATTCCCCTTAAGAAAACTCTTGTACAAGCGCTAGTAATGCCTCATTCAGATTACTGCAATGTGGTTCTTGCTAACCTAGATGAAGTACTGACTTACCGGCTACAACGCATTCAAAATGCTTCTGTTCGTTTCATATTTAAGCTTAAACGTTCTGACCATCTAACACCGTATTTTGATATGCCGCAGTGGTTGAAAGTCTCGGAACGAAGGGAATTTCATTCATTACTTCTGTTATTTAAAATTCTGTGTGTTCAGCAACCTCCCTACCTTTTACAGCGTTTTAAGTTTCTGAGCGATCATCATAATCGCGATACTAGATCACGTATGAACCTATTACTTTTCATTCACCACCACAACTCTTCCTTCCTTTCTAAGTCTTATGGTTTCGGTGTCCCGCAAATGGAATTCGCTTCCTATCTCAATCAGAGAGTCAACTTCATTATCAAATTTCAAGTTTATGCTCTACAACCACCTCTCAGTGCAACGCGACTAATACTGGTTTCATCAACCTTCGTTAGAATTTTAATGAATCGTAAAGAAGCTATAAGTACTTTGAAAACCATTAGATTCTGAATCTAACAATTTGTTGACTTCTTGGGAAGTATTGGTGAAGCCCACCGAAAAGACAATTTTAACTTTATTATCTCTAATTGTTCAATGTTGACCAGCTCCGCATTTTGTTTCCATGACCATAACTTTGTCATGATTTAATAATGCTATTTACTTCTGTGGTGTTTCCAATGGTGTAATTATCTATATTTGCGTATTTTTTGTAGTGTGGATGTGTGTGTGAAGAGAATCCTATAATAACTCGATTGTCTTAGTTTGTAGTTTAGTCCACTTTTATTTTCGTTTTCATTTTTATCATTAGTTTATAGATTGATTATTATTGTGTTTTTTTTTTTAATTGAAATTTTAAATTACACTGTATTGATGGTTGAGTGAAAGAAAAGGCCGTGATGGCCTTAACTTCGCCATGCAAAACAAGACGAAATAAATAAAATAAATATACACGTTTGATTGTCAATAATCCAAATCAGCCTGTCAGGCACAAGATAGTACAGGGCCTTTCTCATGTGAAGTGCAATAGAAGTTAATTGAACTTATGTATGGACTTTTAGGCATCTCAGACTCAGGTCGAGATAGAATGCGGAAGTCGAAAGTTAGAAATTAGCCGTCCAGACTGTGTGCGAAATCGGTAAGGAATGGTTGGGGAAATATATATAGTGGTTTCGATAATCCGATGTTCCGGATAATACGAGCCAGTATAATAATACCTCCCGCTGCTAACAAACGGCAATCTATTCTCAGTGCTCTTTGAATTTAGTTACATTATTGAATACAGTAACAACAATTTATAATTCGCTTCTGGCGGCTCTTGAAATATACAAATAAGTTGGTTTAGTAATAATTATATGTACTGTAGTTTGTGTCTTGTATAGGTAAGGTAAAGGCACCAGTTCTCGGCATGTTAAGATGGATTCTGCAGAAAGTGCTTTTTATATAGCTATGTGTAAGAAACAACATTACTTTTTTTTTACTTCATTAGCAACTTGAAGTCTCGTGTGATAGTGTAATAGCATAAATCTAATCGGTAGTTCGGATTATAGTGATAGTGATAGAATTACGTTTCTTTACAACGCTAAAT
>JAGDQP010025764.1:0-26589 GCA_022664845.1 Lepisma saccharinum
ATATCACGGTTTTGAAAGCCACTAACCAACTCTTCGCATTCTTTCAATAAACTGGTACTGAAATAAACGATGTCACTTAATGTACAAATGTCTTTTCTGCTAAGTAACTGATCGATAAATGGTAAGGCTCAAGGGAATAGTACAAGCTTTATGTTGGTTATGACTGGCTTTTCTCCTTAACGGGATTTCGGATTCACGATAGTATTTTATAGTGTATAATCGCCGACACACTGAGTGACAATGCAAATCCTACTTAGTCTTTTTGACATATGCAATTTTGAATTGAATATATTCCCATCCTGTAGCGACGAAGTAGAGGGAACTATTTTTGCATGTGATTCAGTCATCCTGAACATCCAACTGACATAAACCACTGGAAAGAAAAGAAAAACGTAAGATTTTTAAATATGGCAGCCAATTTTGACATTTCTAAAATATATGCATTACTATGATATATTCAGTTATATGAGATATACACAGCCCTAAAGGCCCATTTCCTTTAACTTGCTACAAGAACGAAGTTTCTAGCTTCACTATATGATGAGATTTTCCCGTATTTGAAAAATATTTTTTTCGCGTGGAAACCATATTGAATTTGAAAATGTCCTGGTTTCCACATGCAAATAGCAAAGCCAAGATTTTTTCAATCGCTTAGACATGTCTTACTTGGATCAGAAAAGAAACCTGATCCATCTCGAAATTCTTATGGTTTTACAGGCAAGGACTGGACTATAATAGGGAAACTGTTATTTTTTTCTGTAGCCTAAGGCTAAAATTCAAGATGGCGCCATGTTGGGACAACGTACCACCTGATAAGTGAACACCTCGGTGATTTTGCAAGACTAGACACCTATGAAGTAAACGTAAGTGAGAAATTCGGTGGACATTGAGTTGCAAACGGGGTTCCTGATGAAGGACAGGATAAATTGGATTAATCTTCCTACGCAATACTCGAAAAACAGTCTCATTACCATGGAAACGATAAAATTGATTAACATGCTAATGTGATATAAGTCTTAAAAGTTGAAAGGATACCAAATTTGAAGCAAATATGTCTAACCATTCTAGTGTGAGGCCTCGAATATCAGTGTATGTGAACAAGTCTTGTTACTATGGAAACGGTAAAACGCTGAAAGTTCTGGTGCTGCTATACCATGGAGGGTTGTTCATTCTGTCAGAATACCAATTTTGGAGGGAATAGATTCTTTAGTTCTTAAAAAAAATAGTGAATATGTGCTTTTATTAGAGTAGCAGATTGTCCTTAATATTCCTGGGCACCTTTGGAGGTAAAGGCGACCGAGCGTGGGTCTCAGCATCCCATCTCACTCAGTTCGTTTCATTTGTCCAGAATATGCGGAGTGCTACCTCCACACCGCACAGAGGATACCTTTACTTTTTTCACCGTCACCATGGAAAACATAAAAATTAAAGCCAATTTCAAACCTTATATACCCTCGTGCTATTTAAATTAGCATTTTTCATTGACAACTCCTTGTCACATATAATAAATATAATCATTTCAACCTGACATATCTCTTTTCGACAAGGAAAATGGTAAGTCACTACTTTCGTCCATGAAAGTAAAGTTACACGTTCTGCTCCTAATTATTGACTAAATTCCGTAACATCAAGCCTTAGAATGAGTCATGGAGAAAACAAATACTAAAGAACTTTCTTCTATACGTTATTACATTACATATTTGTGGGTTTAATACCAGTTTGTTGACAGAGCACCAGTGGGAGAGTGCATTGATGACACTTCTCGGGGCAATAGGATCCTGTTCGCAGGAGATATTGCAGTAAAATTTTTTAATCGTCTGCGTATAAGAGTTTATGACAGTTCAATATTACTTCAGGTAAATTATTAAGTAAGTACAGAAATACGAGCGTACCAAAGATGGATCTTTGAGGAACACCTGAGTGCACGACGTATTCCCCCCCCCCCCAAGTTTATTAAGTAAGATTTCATTGTTAACAGTATCAAAAGCTTTTGAGAAATAGGTACAAATAACATCTACCTGCCCCTTATTATCTGACTGGGTTGCTAAGAAGTGCGCAAATTTAATAAGATTATTAGCAATTGACTTCCCTGTAAGAAAACCGTTGTCGGTGCCGATATAATAGCTATTTGCCAATATTTTGTGATGTTTCCATTATAGTAATGGAATATGACATATGTTAGCCAGTTTCCGCTTGGAAGAGAATTGAGGTGACTCAAATGCTTTATTAAAAAATGCTTGGAGAGGATATTTGAGAATTTCGGAGCAACCTTTGATAGGATATGGCGGTATCTTTTCTGGTCTAGAAAATGATCTTGGTTTCTTTATAGCGCTTTCGATATAAATTAATTGAACGAATTTTAGTGATACTCTATTTGATCGAGCAGCTGTGAGTTTTCATGCTGATACAGAACTACAAGGTCATATAAATGGGTTTATTATGTGGCATTTGATAATGATGCTTGAACTAATTCGTGATATCTGAGTCATCAGTTAATAAATTTCCTTTATAGTTAGAAGTGTTTCTTTCGGAATTTCGCGTTTTACCTTTAACATAAGACATTAAAAAACTGCTTAACTGCTCAAAAACTGCTTAACAAATACTGTAGAATTTCTTTCTGAGAATAATAACATGAAAAGTGAATATTTCAAATCAATGACCTGTTTTTAATTGTAATGTTAACTTCCATAGACTTTGTTTTGTTTTCTCCAACCAATAGTTGTAAATTGTCTTCTTCTTTATCGGAAAACAGTTGTTTGCAAGTAAGACGACTCGGTGAGTTTGTTACCACACTCTATAGGAGTCAACGTTTAGTAAGAGAAGTCAATATTTGATTATTCACCATCGCTTTGTAAAAAATAGCTAGATTAGAAGAGAGTTTGAACTCGTGTTAGCTGGTTTTATTAAGAAGTCAACTACTTTTCCGCTGGACCACACTGCCAACTACAAGCGACGGGACAAAATTAACAAACTTTGTAGAGTCATGGGAGAGCATTCGCTTGCCTTGCGAAAGGTCAATGGTTCGGTTTCTGGTCAAGTCAACAAAATCTTTTTTTACTTTTTCCATAGTTCATGTGCAGATGTAATGTGTTGGAGTATGCTTTTGACATGTAAAGTGGATGTTTGTGTTCTGTGTAATTTTTAGTCTTTAATTCGTATTATTTTTGCTTCATTGTTTAAAATCTGCTCCGTTACATATTATAGTTGTATGTCCAAACCTATGTAGAAATGGTTATGCTAGGCTTCTAATCTGACAGCGTGGGATCGATTCCCAACCAGATAGTAGTTTTTTCACATCAAATGAAGGCTGCAAACAGAGATTCATCTCCGGTTGGAGAACTACGAGGTAAGATGGGATAACCTCACTGGTGAGGATCAGAGAATAAATACCCAAGTATCACATCCACGTAGGCCGATATGGACATATTAGATTTTACGACATTGATCGATATCGTTCAACGACATGGGCCCCATTTTGGATGGCAAACGTCTTGGCCAATATTGGTCAACGATATAGATCGACATTAGGCATCGACATTGATCAATATTGGGTATTCACATCCCTCAATATTGGTCATTGACATTGTGAACATAAGGTAATTCTGATTTTTAAACTATTTTTAAAAGTAATTCCATTTTTTTATAGGATCACCAACATAGACAAACCAACAAGAAATAGTAAAACACGTTAGAAATTGAAAAAAACACTGTTTATGTAAAGAATACTATTTTTCTGTAGCTAAAGTTTACTTCGCTGTGCTAATGGATTGTAAAATTTGTCGACCAATGCTAGTTTGTAAAATAATGTTATTTTCGATATTATGTTCATGCTGAAATTTGTAGTTCCACTCAATTATAATCATTTCGCGTCTCTTCAGCTTTTAGCTTTAGTTTTTTTTCTTTTTCTTTTTTTGCCAAGAACTTAAGAGTACAATGGCCATGATTACAATGGAACAGCTTCAATTAAAAGAAATGATGTAAAACTAATGTAAATAAATATAACATTAACTTATTTTCCTACTAAAGGGAACTCCTCTTAACAACCACATGGCCTCGAGAAAATACGCTACTTTCTACCGTACAAACGAAACAAAACTGTAAAACGTTCCCCGGTTCTGGTGGTGTACGATAACCAGCGTAATAAATATTACTATAAATCTTGTTGGTTTGTTTATGTACTTACAGTGAACAAAGACTCCTTGGAAAAAACAATCAACTTTAATACTTTATTTGTCTGTCCTTCCCGTGGAAGAGCAGACTATTTCTGCACTTTAACATTCTTCGATGAACAACTCCTTTGTCACCAAACATGGCCGCGTGTTGACTACAACATGAACTTTTATATTTTTTCACCAGAGGGATATAGCGTCGCTTGAATAAACATTGGTTTGCCCATATGGATCGACATTGATCAGTATAGATATCGGTCCCACATTGATCGATATTGTTCCATGACGAAGCTCTATTTTTTAATTTTAATTTATTCACTATGAACAAAAGGTTTTGAAAATAGATAAATTAGTGATACCGATAATTGATGTCGATCCCACTTCGATCGACGTGGACTCTAGCGGGCCGCTCTCCCGCCCGCATTAACGATGTGGGGCGATATGGGTCCCATGAGCGGTCAACGTGCCTATGCTTCTGGGGTTGTGTGTGTATTCTTTAGTATGATGATAATTCAATGTAGTTTTCAAGTTTTTCATTGATCTTTCTCTCTCTCCCTGTTTATTTACATTTTCTTATCATGTCTTTATTTGTTTCTCTTCTTTCTTTCGATTCATCTTCATTCTTTTCTCTTTCTCATTGCTTCTCTATCTTACATACACACTGACAAACACATACAGTCTTTGTGGGTGGGTGTTCATTCTATCTGTGTTAGTGTTGTAATTATTAGAACGTTACATTCAATAAGTAGAATTCACAGTGGCATGCTCAGAACAAATATATTTTCAGAAATTAGTCAAACCTAGCCCCCCAACCACTCTGTTTTGTTTATTTTCAGAGATCTTTTTAAATATTAGTTTCGCACAATACTCGTTTCCATCATATAATTTATCAATATACTATTAAATGTGATTGATTCACATTTTAAATGCGGAAGATGTAAGGGCCTTGATACAGTTTGGATTTGTAATCCTCACTGTCTCTGTTAGAAATTTAGTAGAAAAATTATTCATTCATTCATTTTCCTTTTATATACGATTTGCATTAGTTGTCTGGAATGAAAGGTTTGGCCTACGATACCTACTGGGTTAGTTACAATGTACATACAATGTACATTCATTCAATGAACGCCACCGACTTCGCAACCGAACCCAGCGCACACAAAGCATGTGTGCTAATCTGTTAACTTTATCCTAGATGTATCTCAGAACTATCCAGTTCCACTGGAAATCATGAAAATTTAATTTCATCACCAACATTTGTCGCCATTTTGAAAGTGACTGAATGAGTATTGAAATCACCCGTCTACATATTCGAATTACCCTAAAGCAGTCTCGGACTGGCCAGGGCCGGAATCCCGGCCGACGCACCACCCTCAACTTCGTTTTTTTATATAATTTTTTATTCCTTATGTCAGTATCTACAACATTTAACAAAAAGAACCACGAAATTCGGGCCTACATCAGATGCACGTCACTGAGTATTCCCACAGGCATCAGAAAGATAACTAGATTTTACTACGTCCAGAAGGCCCCAATTCCTTACGGGCATCTTCCCGAAGGTTACTGCGAGTACAACAGAAATAGCATTTAGAAAACATGCACATGCGTCATTTTTCGTTCAATTATGATGATCATTATAGCCTGAATTTACAATAGACTGCTTCTGGTCTCTTATAAACTGCAGGCGACAAAACTCAGGTCCACCATCTCTAGTGTCATACAGTGAACGTACTGCTTCATTCAACGAAAGGACTGATTTATTTAATGACTGCTTCTATGGCAATTTTAATGCTTGTTCAGATCCTCCATTTTTTCCTGATGTAAAGTCTAAAACTCCCCATTGCCTATCAGATATAAACACAACCGCTGTGGAAGTGTATCGTCTTCTAACATCTCTAAAATCCTCCAGAGCCTCTGGAAATGACAAAATAAATTCCATACTTCTGATTAAACTAGCCCAACCTGTGTCTGCACCGCTCACCATTCTTTTCAATAGGTGTTTCTCGGAGGGTTATTTCCCAAACTTCTGGAAACAAGCAAATATTACTCCGGTTTACAAAAAAGGTGAAAAAACCTGTGTTAGTTCATATAGACCTATTTCCTTTCTTTCTGCCCTCGGTTTAATTTATGAAAAAAAAAATCACTGACAGGATTCAAAATCATGTCCTCCCATTTCTTTCTCCCTCCCAGCATGGCTTTGTACCGAATGGATCCTGTGAAACCAACTTAGCTGTCCTACTGTCTCACGCCACGGATGTCCTAGCAAATAGACAAGAACTTGACGTCATATACCTAGACTTCTCCAAAGCATTTGAAACCGTCAATCACAAACTTCTTATACACATGCTTGCCTCCAGATTTAGTATTCATGGACCCCTCCTTCAGCTTCTAACATCATATTTGTCTGACAGAACAGCGTGTCGTCTTCTCTGGTAGCACATCCAAGTGGCTCCCCATGCTTTCAGGTGTCCCTCAAGGAAGCTCCTTAGGGCAAGTTTAATTTTTCCTCTTCATTGATGACTTATGTGAACAGATAGATAATTCTTTCTCGGTACTTCTTTACGCTGATGACTGCAAAATTTTTAAGACAATTAAATCTACAAAAGATACTTTCTTCCTTCAAGCCGCTGTAGATTCTGTTGAAATATGGTGCAATAATTGGTTACTGAAAGTCAATCCTTGCAAAACTGCTGCAGTGCGTTTTTCACTGAAAACCCATAACACAAAATGTACGTACACATTAGCCTCATCTAATATACCATGGGTAGACCATTACAAAGACCTGGGTATCATATTTGATGAAAAACTCAATTTTACTCCTCAGGTTGAATACGTAACTTCTAAAGCACTCAAACTTCTTGGACTTCTCTACAGGTTTACCGATATTAAAGATTTTAGAGCTCTTCGCTCATATTTTCTCACTTGTGTACTTCCTATTTGAATAATGTTCACCCATCTGGTTTATGACTTGTGAAACCAACTTATCTAAATTGCACGAAGTCCAAAATTTCTTTATCCGCATTGTACAACACAGGGTGCCCAACCTCCAACACAAATCTAATGAAGACATTTTGAATTCTCTTGACTTAAAAAAAAATAGACACACGAAGAAAACTAAATGACTTAAAATTTCTTTATAAAATAATGCAGGGCACACTCAGGACCAACGACCTTCTTCCACTTTTTAACCTAAGAGAACCCAGACAAAATTCTCGTTCACATCATTATTTCTACCTCTCAAAGCCGAGATTGTGTTTGGTTCAGCGATCTCTTGTATACAGATTATCACATTTTTACAATACTCTTCCTTTGCCACCAGATTTGTGCCTCAGTAAATTTCGAAAGGCTTGTTATATGAATCTAGAATAATGAATGTTAAAAAAAAATCCTATTGTATAATTCTTTGTTGTTGTTGTTATTTTTATTATTTCACTTTGTTACAAGAACGGTGTAAAATGGCGTTTTCTGTATCCGTGCTAACTTCTAATAAATATAAATCTAATAGAGCAAACAGAATGGGGCCCCTTTTCTACATTACAGTAATTGAATTTATGTTACCAGTAGGGCTAGGATAATTACACATTTTGCATATTGCATATGTAAATACATATTTAAAGATTTTTAACGTAAAATGAATATTTCATATGCAGGTGATTTATGCTCGAAAATAAATTGATGAGCATATTTCTGTACGCATATCAACACCGAGAATATAATGTATTACTTTTCTTCTTGATTGTCTTTTCTTTATCTTTTCTTTGCTTTTTTCTTCATTTTTTTTGTTCTTTTATGAAATGTAGTAACTAACCCATTATCACCTCAACAATCAACTAAGCAACACGTGCAAGTCTCCTATCGCTTGTACGTCTATTTCCCCCTCCCCTCCAGTCTACCTTGCGCGGGTGCAAAAAGCGACAACCGCTTTGCAATTTTCAATCAGACACTTTTCAGAAGAACAATGGTGAGTTAACAATTACTGATTGCTTGCTGCCAGTGTTGTGAAGTGTCGTGAACGTGAAATGTCTGTCATGAAGCGGTCGTATAAGAGTGGTTCCCAGAAAAGACGGGACGCTGAAAAGAAAAAAAATGAAGTTGTGTGCCTCGGATCCGAAGCAAATGAAGTTGTCATTTCTAAATTCGACTGCCCAAGAACATGAAGATCCACATGTCAGCGACATATACCGAAGGTATACAACAACAAATAAACTATATGTTGTATTTTATACGGGATGTATACGACACCTACCGTGGGGCCCCTAAATTGGTCTTCCAACCGGGGCCCCGGGGGACCCAGTCCGACACCACCCGAAAGAATCCAAAAGTCATTTCGATCGTACTGATGAATTCCTGGGAAACTTTTATAACTTTCTTTTGATTCTTTTTACCATATTTTCATTCCATTCTATTCTATTTCTCTAATTTCTCTGTCACTGTCTAACATACATCCATCAGTTTCAATTTTTCATTGTGTGTGTTTAGTTACTCCTTGCGCCATCTTATGTACTGTTTCATCTCGCTTTCATTATTTCATTTCATCGTAACTAATTCAAGTATATCTGAAAAAATTCTGTGCTCATGTTGTTTCCTTATTTTCGTTAATTGGGAGAGACAGAGGAAAGGAGTGGGGGGGAGGTTCTTTACCAGACATGATTATAGGATAAGAAGGTGTCAATTGAGTGGTGTAGCTGTACGTCGTTCAAAGTAGCAATTTTTTTTATGGGAAGTGTACGTTATTTTTTTTTTTTTTTTCATTAATTCAAGAACTTTGCTATAAGCAGAAATTCGTTCATCAGTTTCGTGTCCAGCTTAAAAACCTACAATTCAATGGGTGTTTAAGTGGAAGTATATTTAATGCAGATTTCCCCCTTATTTGTAGCCTACTATCTCCTCATCGCACCATTATCAATTTGAAATCCATAGAATGATTAGAAATTGAAAAAATGCTGATAAGGTAAAATGTGTCTCAAACTTATATAAAATCAAGTTCGTCGGAACGAGTTTCTAAAAAATACTTCGTAGAGTTTGTTATCAATAATCACATTTCCTACTTTCAGGTTCGGAAAATCAAAAAACGAATTGAAAATAGCAGGGGAATCGCCAGTGGTAATGTTGTAAAATATAACTATCTTGTGTATTAGATTGTAAATTATAAATATCACTAGATCCCTCTATTTCCCACTTCCAAGGAATATTTAAACAGTTATTTAAATTTAAATGAAAAGATTGAATCATCTCGTCGGTACATAGTCTAAATTAGAACGTCAATAGATGGCTTAAGCAGCTAAATTAAATAATACGGAATACTACTCAAAGTATGCGATTTACCGAAAGGACAATATATATCTTTAGCAGCAAACTTAAGTGGTATTGAAAAACAGCTTCTAGCACTGAAGGAAAAGCTTCGTATATGGACTTATTTTCATCGTTTTTTTTTTTCATAAGCTATTATACATAAACAGAGGCGTAGAAACAAGGATAGCAGTGCTGCCGTTCCTTCCCAGTTGTTTCAAGTAGATAATTTTGCTGATCTCCTGCTTAACCAAATTTTTAATGATATAGATTTCGGTGCGAGGAAACCTAAGTTCGATTCTTTAGGGAGGAAGCTCATGGATTTTTGGTGTTGGACTAGCTTCGTGAGAACAACTGGGGAGCTATGTAAAGAATTAAAGGACTGCTGTTATGCCGGGTAGGATAAGCGGCAATGTAAAAACTGGCGCTGACCACACAAGTCTTAATTGAACGAAAGCCGTCGTTGGTCAAGGAAACGAGTATGCGAGAAGCTAGACAAATTTTGAGAATATCGAGAAATTTTCGAGACGGCAAATTTTCGGGATTATCGAGTTGTCAGGAATGCCCGACTATCGAGACTTTCAGACGTCTTGGGATTTCCTGACTGTAAGAGACTTCCTGGTCAATAAGGAAATTCTGACCTTTCCAGAATTTTTAATTCTGAAATTTTCTAAAACAGTTAACGATATTCTCGAAAGTAAGATCAGGACGGGATTTTTTCACCCATTATCTTTCCGAAATTTCGGGTACTCGCACAGTCCTAGTCAAGGTCCGTGCTAAGCATTACCACCATGGAGTTCAGGTAATTATGCTTCCTCAAAAAAGTTTGCATTCATATATTCAGACTGTTTAAGAAAAATCGTGTTTATTTATGCATCGAATTTCTGAAATTCATTTTAAAAAAATTACCAACAATTCTATGTAGTTTTGTAGTTCAATTGGTTTAGCTTCTAAGTTAACAGCAATTCACGTTCCGCTTCCTCCTTTAATTTTTTCTTCGGCTATTACACATTTCCATATTTTAAGTTTACTGAAGTTACTGAATGCAAGTTACCAAAACTTGACTCATGTGTGATATTTGAATTGCATTTGATCTAATTGAAGTGTTCCTGATGCATTAAAAGTACATTTTATTAAATGCATTTGAATTGTATTTGATGCATTTGAAATATATTCGATGCATTTGAAGTTCATTTGATGCATTTGGAGTGTATTTGGTACATTTATAGTGTATTTGATATATTCGAATTGTATTATATGCATCTCAAATGTATTTGATGCATTTGAAGTGTATTTGGTATATTTATAATGTATTTGATACATTTGAATTGTATTTTATGCATTTAAAATGTATTTGATGCATTTAAAATAATATTTGACTTACTTTAAGTGTATTTCATGTATTTAAAATGTGCATTGGATACATTTGAAGTATATTTGAATCATTATAAATGTATTAGATGGATATTACATGTATTTGACTTATTTGAAGAGTATTTGATATGTATATTTAAAACCTATTTGAAGTATATTTAATGAATTTAAAGTTTATTTGGCTTATTTTAGGAGGAAAATAAAAGTTTATCAAGAATACCGAGAAACCTATAGTCAAGAAGGAACTTCACATACTTTTTTTTTAAATTTTCATTCTTTAAAAATATTTTATCTAATGTTTATGAAAACTCTGTTCTTGTTTTTTTTTTAAAAAAAACTTTGTTTCCAAAATCTTTCCTACTAATTTTCAAAGTTTCTCACAACAGAATCTTGTTCCCATTATCTTTATATTTAAAAATCTGGCTCGGTTTAATTTTTGCTCATCCCTTTACTGTTGTTTTTTTAATATAGAGGAAGAAAGATAACCTATATTCAGCAGAGACTTACATCATTTAATCCTACATTTTTTTTAGTCCAGAATAATGATTATCATAATTAGATATTCTACATGGTTATAAGCCAGAACATTATACAAGCTCGGAGGAAAACTATAGATAAGACGACAGTGGCGGTACACTTTAGCCAGAGGCTGGAATACATTTCTTTCTTTTTTTACTTGTCGGGTGGCGGTCTCGGGATACGAAAAATAGTAGGGACTATCAAAATTCTGTACGGAATAATGAAAAATTTCGTCTAGTCTCTTAAAGCCTCTCCCTTCTCCCACCAAATCAAAGTAAATGACAGCGGGTTAGCGGGGAGGGAGCGTAAAGGTACAACTACTGGGCGCAGACATCGTGCTGTGGGTCGTTACAAAATGGTCAATCCATTGCCTCTTCTTCTTCTTTTTTTTACATTTATATGGAGAGAATATAACAAGAAAAAAGAAATTTATATAGAAGCTAAAATTATAATCAAACTTTCAAATGTCTTCCTCCCATTTATGTTCTTATTCTTTTTAAAATATTATATTCAGGGGTTTTTACCCCTTTTGGTAGAAGAAAAAAATAAGATCTTATTAATAACCATTATCGTCGCCACGAAGTCACAAACGCCGTCTGTCTGTCTGTCCGTTGATGAAATATTCATTAAGGTGGCTTCCTCCTATGCCTTGTCAGCTCTCTCTCTCTCTCAAAAGTTCCCCCATTTTTTTAGACCTTTGTTGAAAAAAAAAGACCTCTGTCTAAGTTGGTCTAATTAACTTACCCAGAATTACTGCATACATTCTCATCACACACATACAAACACTTTACAAAGCATAGAAACAAGCTGTTGTCAGCGAACGTCAGTCACTAGAAGTCATCTGGATAAATGATTTTCTTCATCCCAAGAAGCAGTTGTTATCCGTAAAAGTTTTGAGTAATAAATTGGTTTAAAAGTAAGCAGAAAAATAGCTGGGTAATATGTTTCTTGGAACCCCATACATATCCTTAACATAATATAGGAAATTTTATAAAATTTTGATAGGACTTCAAAATTCCGGTAATGGTGAATTGAATTGAATTTATTTGGTTTTTGGTCATAGGTGGAAAGAACATGCATTTTATGATTATGTGTTAAATGGATGTATTTTGAGGAGACTCAGGTTTTATCCCGGTCACACCAACTTAATTTATTTTCTCGTAGGCTACTAGAACTCCGGAATAATACATTCTTACTTGTAAAAGTCTGTTTGTGTGTGTTGATAAATATATACTTTTAAGGTATATAAGCAATCGAAACATAACTCATTTGATGTGTGGTGTGAAGTTCATGCACTGTACCATTAGCCTATTGTTCATTTATGAACGGAAGTCCTATTCCTTTAAAGTCCTGTTCATTTAATCTGTACGGAAGTGTACGGCATTCCGTTTTCTCTTTCCTTATTATCCTTAATATTAATATCTATTCTTCTGTATGAATCTAAATGTTGAAAAATTTCAATATTCTTTCATCAATCATTTATTGTGACCTGAGAAAGACGACTGGAAGACCACACACTTACAGTGCAAAGTGAATCATTTCTTGAGTAATTTGTACCTACACTACACATACACTTGAAAGTAAGCAACAAATTATACAAGAATGTAAATTGGGTTGTCTACTTCTAAGGGGATCTGGACGCAACATTTAATAAAAATATGCACTGCAATACAGGACGTCTGACGATGGCAGGATTCAATGTCAAAAACATGAGATGATAAGGTTGTACCCAAGAAATAGATTTTTTCAGTAACGTGTTATAATTGAAAGTATGCTATTTATAGAGAAGACTGCTGACAATATCTCAAGGAATTATCTTTATTGTGAGAAATTTCCTATAAGGAGCAGTGATTCGCGCAACTATAAACTTTTCTCAGAAAATATTTCTTTTGATTCTTTTAATTGAATATCCTTCATAATTTTATGAGATATTAACTTATTTCTGATGTTGCAGCTCCATCTCTCGAGACTAGAACAAAACTATGTATTTTGAAGAACACAAGGTTGATTTGACGTTGATTTGTTAATCAGATTTGCTTGAATCAACGTTTTTTTCGCGCAAAGAAAATGTCAAAAAGGCGGACATTAAACAGTTCTCTCAAAGTTTAATAAACCTGTGTGCGGCTGGGTTTAATAAGATTTTTTTTTTCTGTTATAATGACCGATACCATGCGGGGAAGGGTATGTGTAAGACTAATATACTGTATAAATATACTGTATTTGCTCACTTGCTCAGCCAAGTTCTCAAATCTCTCACTTCTCATTCAAGTGGTTCCAGGGTATATTCTCAATTTTGATATTAGCCCAGGATTGAGATTGTGATGCTAGCTAAAAATCAGTTTCAACTAAGTAGCAGACCCCGATCTTATTATCTAGATCTTATTATACACGTTCGCGATCCGTGAGTATTAAAACGTTGAAAAACACCATTTATGGTGGCTTATTATGCTGACCATTTACCACTTCTTTTTTTATCGGAAGCCACCTGGCAGGCCAAGAATCTCTATGAGCTGTCAAATAAGAAAGGTTAGAGATGTACTTAATTCGCATTTATATCAACTGTATTTACCATGATCAACAATTGTTTTCACGCTGCTCCAAATAAAATCTCCACGCACAATTTTAAGGTAAGATTAGCCCAGCTAACCGTTCTTGCCTAGTTATACTCACACCGCTCGGGGAAAATGCAAGCTTGATGTTTGATACTTAGGTATTCTATATCATGTGGCCATTGAGTGTATATGATCCTCATATGATCACTAGGGGTGTGCTGTCACCCGGAATTTCAGTAACACAATCAAAAAAATAAAAATCCTGTCTGGTTCTCGACTTTTGGGAATTTCGGTAACGGATTTTGGTTGATTACCGGAAGATCGAGAAGTCTCGAGAATCGGGAATACCCGAAAAGTCTCGATTATTCGGTTATTCGTGAAATTTCGGGAAGTTTCCACCATTCGGAAATCTTCGAAATGAAGTCTGGATCATTCGGAAATTCTCAACTACTAGGGAATTTGAGACAATTTTAGATCCCGAAAAATGTCTCGACTTTCGGGAAATTTTCTCTTCCTGTCCCAACAGGAACTATTTTCTCTCTGCACACATACATAATGCATTTTTTTACAAAACATTTTTTTCTGGAGAAGAATCTAACACAGAGTAATTAACATTGTGTTACTTTAAGATGGCAAAAGCTGATGGATTATAAAGAAAAAGATAAAAAAAAAAAGATTACGAATTGTTTTTAATCATTTGTTTTTCGTCTCTCTCTAAATAAAAATTTCTACTCGGAAGCTTTTAAGATGTTAACTTGCGATAAGACTAAGCAGGAAAGTTAATTGTGTTTAAGCCTTAAAGCAAAAAACGAGCATACGCTTTATCACAAGAGGTGCTAATCTAACCCATATTAGCACGATGTACTTTACAACTACATATATTTATATAGAAGTATGTCATTAGGTATTACATCATGTGAGTACATGTATGTTAGTTTGGTATAAGAAATATGAAGGATATGTAAAAGAGAATTTTTGTCAGGGATACTTAGAACACCAACACCACCAACCAACCAAAGAAAAACTTAACATTTTTTGATAGCCGTCCTCATTATAAAAATTAGCGTCATTATCATCATCTTGAACACGGGTAGCTCTTTCGACGCCTATTTTTTTCTGTGTTATTACTTCAAAAACAACGCCACAAGGCTTGGTTCTGGAGAAATTCAAACGCACACTTTGGAGGAGACTTCCAAAATGTCTATATTTAATGCGAAGAAAAATTGTCCCTCTTTTCTGTCTGTTGATGAAGCTTGTGTTTACGAATCGCGGAGAGAGGTCTGAAGGGGGAGATGATTGTACTGCTTTATTATTATTATGAGCGTCTTCTCTGGTTCACTAAAGACTAAGGGATGGGAGGGGGAGGGGATAAAAATCGGAGGCAAAATGAGTGGGTTTGTCGTCTTTGAATAGAATATGTAAGCACACAACAATCAGCGTGGTATCCGGGAGACCACACCGCTGGAAGGAAAAGGAATATTATGAGGGAAAATACAGCATAGTTATGTAGTTTTCAAAAGCATCCAAATTTTGATGAAAGAGTTTAAGACTGTTGGATTGCAGGAATGAAGGGGAGGGGAGGAAAAAACAAGAGACAGAGCGCGCAATTGCGTGTAATTACAACTAGAAAAGCCTTCTTTGAAAATTGGTCATGTACAAATCACCAGGTTTGCAAAAGAGTCTAAGAGCGGATGAATGGGTTGTATTATAGTATATGTTAGCCCAAGTAAAATGCCTAGGTGCAGGAAATAACGGCAGATAACATACTTTATGTTTTGTTCCCCACTTCTCTGTGATTATCTCTCATCACCACAAAAGCAGACTGTTTTTCTTGTCTTTGTTTTCATTTTTTTTTCAAAAAAGAAACTTTTTTTTTCTTTTTCATCGCTGGTAAATTGTACCAATGCCATCATCATCATTTATTACTATGATCACCAAGTGATGATCATGAGAAAAGTGATGCTGATTTTTCTGGAGAAAAAGGACAAAAAAAAAAGAGTTCTTATTCACTTCACTTTCTTGACTCGGTCACCACCACAGTGTCCGGGAATACATGTGAGAGTCAAGACTGACAGGTGACACACTCTTAGGGTACGTCATTCTTTTTCCGGCAAAACAAAAATCCCTTTAAAGTGTCGTGTCTTTTGGCTGTTTCATGGCGACAGACTAGATAAACTTTCTTTTGTTCTTAAAAAGGGGAGAAGAAGTGTCGTGCATCAATGAACGAAATACCACAGACTCCAAAACTTGTCATTATTTAATGCTAACCACCATGACAATTTGTTGCTGTTCTTAGAACGTCATTTTTCTGTATTCAAGCAAATCGACGGTTTTAGTTCTACATGCAGTTTGGGTTTGTTGCTCGTTCTTCTTTAGTCTGTGATATTAAACTTGTCTGAAATGAATCAAGCCTCTGTAAAGTTGTGAGATAGCGAGATCATTGTTAGTGCAAAGTAAGACTGAAGTGCAAGTTAGAAGTGTATAGGATATATGAATAGGTAGATGAACATTAGTTCTAAAAGTGTTTTGTTACAACTAGAGGACCAAGAAGAGTAAATCAAACTTTTACACGATTAACAGCACGACGCCATGAGTATTAAGAAGGGATCTTTTCCCGAGTAAAACACGAACATCACCTTTCGTCAATATTCGTAACCATTTAACTGCAAGAAATGGAATGGAAAATCTGTAAATGTGAAACAAACATTGAAAACAATGTTGACGTAACACCCCCCCCCCCCCCCCCCCCCAAAGATTTTGTGAGTGTTCCAGTGCTGTACAATGGAAATAGTGTTCGGAGTGCAACGTTGCCCAATTAGATTACAACAAATCGAAATCGTTATACATCTTCACGTAACGAGAAGAAATTATTAGCTTACATTTGGGTTCACGTGTTTTTATGCGTACGTAAAATTTTCTAAGCCAAATCAATGTCGTTTCGATGGTTTGAAGTGCTAATATTATTCTGAAAAGGAAAAGCAGTGTTAGTTAATTGAGATTAATTGTGAAGCCAATTTACGTGTTATGAAGAAAAGTGCTGTGCTGTGCTGCATTACATTTTCAGTGATTATCATCAGTTTGAAAACCATCACAGTTTTTTTTTTCTTAAATAAAATACGTGTTATTATCAGCAAATAGAATCAACGAATTCGTACTCAATTTTACCGTTGTGGAAATTAATCTCTTGTAGACCCCTCCGCCCAAACAACAGTGCCTTTGCTAGTTTTTTCATGAACGAACAAATATTAAAAATCGTTGTTTACGTGTGAAACTAATTCTCAACAGATAATAACAGTTTGCTCGAAAATAGATCATATGCAGTTCAATATAATGGAGAAATGAAATCAATAAGCTAAAAGGAATTCAACTAGGTAAGAAAATATGTCTTTCTTATCATTTATTCTTTATGTGATAGAATTGTGAACTGTAATCATGATGTCTTGAGTGAACTATAGAAGTGCTCTTTTAAAAGTAAAACCCTATCTCACTGCAGGAAATAACCATTACAATAACTTCTTAGAACTAGATGTGTACTGTTTGATGGCACAGTGTAAACTGAACAAATATCAATGAAGTTTATGTGCTGCCATCTATTCTACAATCCGGAAACCACCAAGTAACGTTGCATCACGATAGTGGTTTTCTTTTTGGTAACGTTTTGTGTAGTATTGTATTACCTCACTACCAAAATTTCAATTTAAAATATTTGGTAGTTTCATTCTTTGAAACCATAATGAAATTTTGAAACCAGATAATTTAAAAATGGAATGCAGACACTTCTAAATTTTTTGTCACTTGACTCATGTTATTATTTAAGAAAATTAAATATTTTGCCACTAGAGGGCAGAAAATAGGCTACATAGGAAACTTTAAGACATTGGTACGTGAATTTTGAAATTAAAAGAGTCGCGTTTCGGATTTTTTCCCCAGAAATCCATCGGACACAATAAATTGGATGGAAAATTTTCACTGAGCCACTCTGTATTTATTTAATCCTTATATTTAAAATGGATCACTGGAACTAATTAACACATAAACTTTATTAATAACATTAAGACAGCTTCAGCAAAACCTTACATTTGAAATTAAACTAAAATTGTAGCATTTCCACATACATACGTATGAGGTGTTGCATACACACTAGGCGTTCACAAGAAAATTCCGCATAGTTAGGAGCCCTGTAACTTATATGGGAGACAATTGGCTTGTGGCCATTAATCTCGAAAAGGAACAGAAACGGACAATGGTTTCTACTGGCACTTTATAAGAAAATCAAACCTTGGTCGTTTTCAATTGTATCTCCAAGAATATTTTTCCTATTTTATTTGTTAATTAATACAAACCAAAATATGTTTTCCATTACTAAAATAGGGCAATAGAAATAAACATTGCCAAACTATTAGAAGGTTAGATTATTTGCAAGTAATTGACGTAATAATAAATAGAACTTGCCATTAACTTCGCAAACTGTTGCCCAAATCGTCTTTGGAAATCATTGAAAGAGGCGTGAAATTACTTATTTGACATCCACTTACCTCAAAAACTCACAACTGTCTACATAATCAGGAGATGCTTTTTCCACTCTTGATTTGCTAACACTTCATTACAATGAAACATAGCCATAGTTATAGAAAACCTGAATTACAACTTCCAAAAACTGGTTTTCGCCAGTTTTTGAGCCTATTTGGACTTTCTGTTTCAGAATCGACTGTTCCGTTCTTCCAACTGACGGTAGACAATGTCAAACGAGCATCGATTCACCTTGCTCACGAATGTTCACCCTATCAATTTTCCTCCAGAACATCAATCATGATCATGATTGTCCCCTAGTAACCAATACTGATTGTTTTTTTTATGCGTATTGGCTATTATTTAAAAGTTCAACAATGATTGTTTGGAGAAATTTGTTTCCGTAGTTGCGATTGCGACTGAGAAGTTCCTTCTGTTTGAGCCTTTTTTTTACACTACCACTTCAATTTTTTACGAAATATATTGATAATTGTATCGATTATACTGATTGAGTCTCATAGCACTAGATAATAAATTATTATCTTTTCAATATTGTCTTCAAACATGTAAAAAATTAAAGCTTAGCCAGCAAGATTTGTCATTTTTCATGCTTAAAAAGAAAACAAAGGTTTATTTCTCATTACGACCTCAACATAATTTGGCAGCTAGTGAACTTACACAGTCACTATATTATTCTGTAAGGCTAGTGAAAAAAACAACAACACATATTTAAATACTGGTGCACATATCATCTGGACAGAGAGAAGCAGGACAAAGCATGCAGAGGAATATGGTTCTAGTACATAACTAAGGCACAAGTACACAAACATATATTTTCCCTGGTTACTATCCTCAGTCAATACCTAATTTAAATTCAACACAAAGGACATACAAAAGAAACTTAAAATATTAAAACCAGACTGATCGGTTTGCATTAGCAAATATAAATATTACATTGTATCAGAATATTGCAATTAAGCATTGTATGAAGTATTTTTGAAAGAATAAAATCTTCTGTCTTTTTGAAGAATACTATTGGTTCAATAGGCCAGACCTCGTGTTGAATTAATAAATGTTTGGTTATTTAGACAAAATTCGAGTGATACAAACAAAACAAGGTAACACTATTTGTTTCATAAATCCAATTTGAAGAATAGAATTCATTAACACATCTATTGTACAGATACACAACTCAGTTGCTTCTTAAGGTGTTGATTTTAAAATCTTATTACTTTTAAGTTATAACAGAAGTGTTTAGCTCTTGAGTTATTGATGTGTGCAAAAAAGCATGTAAAAGAACAGTAATTTTTTTACAGTGTGAACAAAGAATATTACAAGTACAAAAGTATTGCAAATACGTACCAACACTAATTATCATCATCATCCTTTTAAAGCATATATGATGAAATTAATTATAGAAAGGCTACAATTATAATTTGCTGTACTTTTGATATCCGCAAAATTTTCATATCGAAAATATCGATTTCTTTGTCATTCTAGCTCGTGCTTTTATAACATATTCTTGTAAATATCTTTAAAAAATATTTATTTTGCTCGTTCAATGTAAAATAATTCAGGATATTGAATCTCAATGTTTTCACAAAACTCAGTAAAATTCGTCACTTTTTATCTTTATATTTAATGAAGACAATTCAATGCGAAATTGAGCTATTGATCTGGTTTATAGCAGAACATTATGTGGACAAGAAATCTTAAATAAATACATATTTGGTTAGTGAAAATGCAAGTCATAATATAAGAAAGAGGAAATAAACGTTGTATTAATACAATAACAGTTGACGCAACAACGGAATCTTGATTTTATACTCAATGTGAATCAGTTTATTCAATTAGTACGGTTTTTTTCCTAAGTAAAAATTTAACAAAATGCATAATTAAATTTCCTTCTTCTACAAACTTCATTAAGATGGTGTTTACGAGCATCGTTGCATCAAATTACAATTATGTAACTAGAACCTTAACTACGTTTCCCCTAAGTAATGATGCGTATATTTATAGTGGGTAAGTAAAAGTGTATGTGAAATAGGAGTTAAGAGATAGACATTGACGAAGGGGTTGGGGAAGACAAGGTATTCGATTGCAGCGCCCTCTCTTTTCCGTATCATCTTCTTTCATTACATGAATAATCAAGAAATTTGATAGATATAATTAGCCTGGTTCTCTCGTATGTGAAATGAGAACGGTGGATACTTTACATACGTCTTCATATTGTTTAAAGTTACCTCTTCGATTAAGCTCTTCTTTCAGTATCAATACTAGCATATTTTTACATATTGTATATATACCTTTATATATATATATATATATATATATATATATATATATATATATATTAGAGTGGTCCTTATTTTTGAAATTTCGAAAACTCAACGGGGCACATTTCCAATCCGTTCCGTTAGCCATAAAAATAATTTTGGCAAAATTTGGTTAATTTTGAGGAATATTTAGGTCTGTTATTTCTAAGGATAAGGGTTTAATCTGTGTGATTTTCTAGCCTATTTTTATTGTTATTATTATTATCGAACACTATGTACGATTCCCGTTGCTAAGTCATTACACCATGGAGTAGTTAACTGACACGTATATGGAATGCTTAATTTGAAATACCGTAACGCTTAATTATGTTAGCGTAATCTACCATAACCATTTTTTTTATGTTTTTGATATTATTTATTTAGTGACAACACAACAGGCAATGGCCTAATTATAGTGTTGAGCTTTACAAAGTAGTTGTACAGAATTTATTGACAATGGCATCTCTAAATTCTTTAGGCGACATAAAGCATACGTCCAGATCATTATGAACTGTACAGAGTTGGTTATATCTAGTATAAATTCTTCAGATTGGTGACCTCATCAAGATATTGGTTCTTGCCTTTTTACAGTGGAAGAGACCAGTATTATTAACGCGAGTTTTAGATGATGGGACACTAAACTGTAGTGTTGAAACTAAATCCATACAATCTAACTTATTTTGAACAATTTTTTGAAGAAATAACAGATCAGCAATGTTGTACCTTTGTTCCAAGCTTTGAATATTAAAGTTCTCAATGACTGCATTGTAACTATCATAAGCAGGATAGATTCGAGTTTCTTTAAAAGTCAGGAATTTAAGAAATTTTGATTGGGTTTTCTCTAATTGTTGGCAATGTTTCAATTGATATGGATTCCAAATAGAAGAAGCATATTCTACCTTGGAGCGAATTTAAGCATAGTAAATTTTTTCCAATGTTGATATATTGTTTAACTCTCTTCCCATCCTAATTACGAATCCTAGTAACTTCAAAGTTTCGTTTGATATATTTGTAACGTGTATGCTAAAAGTCAATTTCGAGTCAAAACTGACACCAAGATCCTTAACTACAGTAGGTCGTTATGTAATCTAAGGCAAAAGCAGTCTCTCTTATGAAGAAAGTGGTACTGTTAGTTCTGTCGCTTGTAAAACGACGATCGTACGTATAACTGTAGAAAAATCACATGAAATCCTTGAAAATAAGATATATTTGAAGGGAAAGGAAATGGCATGGTTCTGTTAACTTGCGAAAACTGTTTGGAAAGATATATCTGCCGTAGCTGCCATCGGGATTTGAAATAAAGAACTGGTCGCTATAGTCGACAGCAGTGTTAGACCAGAGTCTTCAAGGTTGTGAATTCAAATCCCGGCTGGGGCATCGATGTGTCTAGATTTCAGAAACAACAGCTAATGGAATCCACACGGGCTGAAGTCATTAGTTACTAAAATGGTCCAAAATACTGTTTACCAAAGTTTACGGGCCTTGTCCTTGGGAACACCTCATTACAGGTCTTGAAAATATCTTCGATTGGTATAGAAACTAAAGAAAGATGAAAAAAGGAGTGGTAGTTGGTCAGGATAGCATCTACGGAAAAATATTCCGTATTATATTGTACTAACTCGTTTTATGAATTAAATTAAATTTTATATAAGGCCTTTAAGCATATAAAGGTCAGGTCAGAATAGGGGAGGGGAAAGGATGCGGGAAGGTGACGGCCTAGGCCTAAGCTTAAGGTACCATCATTTTGCCTGGTGTGACTGGAAAACACTAAGTCAGGATGGTAGCTCCCTGGAATTGAACCCACAACATCCCGAGGGTTACGATACAGCTCTATCACTGAGCAACACTCGTTTGGTACGTTTGCGACAAAACTGAGTCTTGACCCGCAGTTCATACAATGGGCGTCTGCCTAACTCTGGGTTTCCGATGCGAACTACATTGCCACAAAAAGTGCATCACATCCATCAAATGCATGAAAAATAGAGAAAACGTGAACTTGCCCTAAATGAGAAATACATTCAATTGCACGTCAAAAGTAAACACTGAACCAACTTTTTCTGTAGATTCTCAGTGAGGTATCCCGACTTAACTTACCAATAGCAAGTAATGTTCTACTGTGTAAGTACTATTATATTTATCTTGTGACATTGTAGAACGGAAAATAAACTCTTAATTGTGGATGCTATATACAGTATTATGCTTAAAATAAGGGAGCTTAATATTTCAAACTTTGGTAGCGACCTCTAAATTTCGTCTAAATTATACAAATTTTGGGAATACTACATGGCCATAATCAAAGGAAAGGCTAAGTAGTATGCTTAGCTACATCTGGTGTGATATCTACAAGGCGTAAGTCTACCTTTCGAGACTATTGCATCCTCCATTCTCATGCGAACACTTTTCATAAGCTTTCGGTGAACGTCTATCGGAATTGAATTCCATTTCTCTTCAACATTGCGAACAGCTTGGTTGTGTTTCTCGGTTGTTTTGGTCCTCAACCATTGCTCCACCTCATTTGATAATTTTCTTTATGAAATTGAGGTCTGGAGTCTGTGCAGACCAATTGATTTACTCCATTGTCCTGCTCCTCAAACCATCGAATTATAGCGTGTGCTTTAATTATTGGAATATTTTCATGTTGAAATTGAAATACGGAAATTCCATACACAATTTTATTGTTTTCACAATTTTGTATTGAGAAACTTTCTCTGTTTGAGAATGGCTGAAAACAAACCTTAAGGATTCTCTTAGTTTGTTAAGAGAATATTAAGAACTTGTAAGAAATTATTGTACTACCATATCGCATCCATCTTTGGCAATATCTTCAAAATTGAGCTGAGCAAGTACTTAGCATTTGCCTTTCCCTATGTACGTGAAGTTTCAGTACCTGAACTACAAATCGTTTACTCCATCCCGATATTACTATTGGATTGGGAAATATTTAAATGTAATTATTTACCAAGATGGCGGCTAGTACCTTATTACGTCACATATTTTTGTTACTCTAATTCAATATGTTACTTTCGGATGCAATCCTGAGTAAGATAGCGTTTATTCCACCTTGATACGACCATTAGAACGCGATATATTAAAGTGTAAATAGTTTTCAAAATGGCGGCTGGGAATTACGTGACGTCACATCTCATTATTATTTTGAGGTAGTTATCAGTTTTGCAGTGCCCTTCTGTGCCACTTGCCGTTTATTCTACTTCTCTAGCATAATTTCGATCGATTTTTTTCGAAAAAAAAAATGGCATCATGGGTGCGCGGGGTTCTTTTGCCGCGACCTTGATTTCCCGAATATATATATATATATATATATATGGGAATTAAATGTAAGATAGGTAGATGAAATTAAGCGTTTTTCAGGAGCTACATGGATGAAGATAGTATCAGACCGAGATATGTGGAAAGGAAAGGGGGAGGCCTTCATCTAGCAGTGGAAAGAAAACGGCTGAATATGATTATGATGATATGGGAATTACATACATTATGCATTATGTTGAAAATGGTAGTCAGGAATGACGTAATTCCACTTGTCACTTTTTTAAAATTGAAATTTCAAATTAGTAGCACCATTCGTAGCCAAATAACGTTTATTTCGCCTCGATACCATGGATACTAAATGATTTAGCTTTCTAATACGGTTAGTCTTAAGGGGTCTTCCGTACATCGTCATTTGAAGTGTGACTGCAATCGGATCAGTCCCTTCATCTCATTTTCTGATTGTAGCAACCTGGAACTACATGTAATTAAGTTCCTCGCGCCAGGTATAATCATTCCTACGTAATGATTGAATATGTGTGAAATAATTGAGTCTCGGTACCATGGGAACGGTAAATATTTTAACATTCTGATGTGGTTCAAGTCTTAAGAGTTGAGCCCTATACAATCATACCAATTTAAAGTAAAATAGTCTAAACGTTCTCACATGAGGCGCAAATGTAAGTTTTAGTAATTGAGTCTCGTTACTATGGAAACGGTAATAACGTGAACTTTTGGTAAGGCCTAAACATGGAGTGTTTTGTCCACTCTATCAGAATACCGAGTTTGGATGTAATAGGTCCAGCCATTCTTGCATAATTCATTAAAATCTGTTTTGCTTTGAGTACCGTTAGCTTGGAAATAATACAACTTTTCGTTAATTTTTTACTCTTCATAAAGTCAAAATTTAATAAGAAGGATCATGCTCTCCATGTTACTTTAAGTAGCATAACCTGAAATGAAAGCATTTTTAAAAGTTCAAAGAGTTCAAAAAATGATTTTATCAAAATTGTGTTTTCACGCAAAAATTATTTAGATGTGCATCGACAACATCCTAACTCGAAAATGTCGAAACTTAGATTGTGAAATATTAAGAGTAGGAATTGTACCAATGCGTCTAAGTTTAAATGAAAGTAAATTACCGAGAAGAAAAGTTAGTCGTTTCCTGTTTTCGTCAGTCATATTACACACTGTTAAACATTTCCAACAAATTTCCTGTTAAAACGCAAGCAACTGGCTGCCTGGGACGTTACTAAACAATCAGAAACCTGTCAGTATCCAAGAATATTCAGAGAATACTTAGAAATGTTTCCATTATTTTTAGATTCAGATCAGGAGCCTGGTTTGCCTGATTTTATTTTTTCAGGAAAGTTACTAAAAATTTCTTACAGTGTACTTGTTGGTTGATGTTATAACTGTTTGAATTAATTTAACACATATATCACTAATTTACCATACATCATAATCATACATTTTTTTTTTGCAATTTAAAAAAAAATATATAAAAAATTCTTAGAAGCAAGCTCGTAACCAGGGCTCCGTGCACGCGCCCCCCTCATCATGATTTGTGGCTGGCTGCTAAGTTACCATTTAGAACACGTCTCGCCATCTTTGAACATTTAAGAGAACGTGTAAGGACCATGCCCAGACTTTGATTCTTGATTATCTTGGAGAGTAAACCACACTATTATATTTTATTTCCGTAAAGACATAATTTTCGCAAAAAATAGTATTATTTACTTATCAATATTGATTGCAATTGATCAATTTGTAATTCCAACTCACATTATCTTAATAAAATACGTAAGAAATAAACTACTTTTGAGTAAGAGAAACCAAACTAAATAACTTTTCCTAACTTAACAAAATCAACTCGAAAGAACCAAAACATTTTAACCTAATGAACAGTGAAACCTAAATGAAAAGGAAATTGAAGAATACTTAGCCTAATTTGAAACAGAGTCGTGAATTAACTTTAGATACCGGATTACGGTGCTCTACAAATAACCTTTTTGTTTTGTTTTTTCAGATTAATCCATCATACAAGTGATCCAACACCATTTACTCTAAATACAAAATAATTTTATATTTTTTTTTTACTTACGTAATATCTTTTCAGATTCCGGGATATAGGTCCAAACTGATTAATTTGACTTTTTACCATTTCTTATTTTAGTTTCCTTGTTAATTTTCGAAATTTCAGTTCAATAAACTTCTTCATAACTTTAGAATATGGTTCTCAGCATCGTATGAAATTAAATACTTTTACCGTATGTATATTAACACCACTCACACAATTCTATTTTCTGGTTCTTTTTCTTTAATTTTTGTCTTCATGATCTTTATAGTTCAATGTTATGTAAAAAAATCGTTGGAGGACTCCACTCGAGATTTTTTGTCCATAAATAACTACGGTAACGTTTCATTTTATGAAGTTTAGTAACAAATATATTGCTAACAAGAACCACAACAATACGATTAAAACAATACTGTTGTTATATTAATTATGAATTATACTTCTAGTATACAGAAACAAAATATTTTGAAATATTAAATGCTTATTAAAACTCACCTTTTGTCAGAATTGTTACACGTCAA
>JAGDQP010025765.1:6894-26588 GCA_022664845.1 Lepisma saccharinum
TACTGCTCCCACACTGACCAGACGGGTTGGGAGAGGAGAGCCGAAGTGTATATATATATACTCCCGTCATACCACCACTGCACTGTGGCTATCTGGCCTCGCTCCGATTTCTGTTCCTCGATGGCATACCCGGCGCCTCTGATGTGTCACAGAGCTGTCGTGCTAATCAGTTGTTTATCTTACAATGCTCTACATATTCTGCAAATTTTGCACTAATCCGATGTCTTCTTCGTGGTGTTGCATTTCTAATGGCGAGCAGTGTATTATATGTTGCCTTGCAATTAACAAAAAACGAAAGTAATATACCAAACAGACCCAAAGGCACTATATATTTAATTCTCTACAACCTGGCTCTTCTTTCTATGTCACCTGAGAAGAAAAAGATTATATCCTTGTCATTTTATCTACGGTGAGAAAGACAACGACGTGATTAATTGAGTGCGGTTGCTTAATGTGCTATTGGAGAATATGGCACATCGGAATTGCTTGAATTTAGTTTATGAACGTGAAAGATCAATTTTCGCACGAATAGTTAATTACTGGATGTAAACTAGGTACAGTAATTGACGTTTCAAAAGAATACTAGGTTTGCTTAGCAGTTCGACTTATGCTCATCACGAATTAGTCTGTAGATAACTAGTAGGATTGAAATCATAACGGTAATACAATTATCATCAGGAAATTAAATTTTATTATATTTTTTCTTCTTGAAATAAACCCGATTGTAAAATAGTAACAACTATTGGCCTGAAGCTGGTTGCCTAAAGGCCATAAATAAATCCAATTAAAAAAGTAATTGCGATACTGTCCTCAAATCTTTGTAGTGTGTTGTAATCTGTCAAGTACTTATATACAAATTGCGAACTCTAGACACCATAATTTCGATGGGGTTTCTTATCTTCGCTGGCCGTTTCCTTGAAAAATCGATGTTGTAAACATTTGTTCCGTCCCTTATTCGGTTTAAATCGACATAAATGAGTATTGCAATTTGATTTTGGGACTTTGAAATTTGCTAATCAGAGCTTAGTGCTCCAATACTTTTCGGTAGACTTATCTATATTAATTTCAAGTATGGTGAGTACACTATGCTGTCTTAATATTCAACAGCACTTGTGATGTCAATTCTTATTTTACTTTCGCTTCGCAATATATACTGTGACGATTGTAAGAATAGACATAATCCGGCACACGGGAAAGCTGAATTAGGACATATTGATAATTTATAACATTAAACTGTTGACTGCACTTGCTCACCTTAGTAAAGGTATTACAAGATGAAGCCAGCCATAGTGACCCGGTGGGTAAGTTTGCAGAATCAACTCCTTGATTTTGTTTGGTTCATGTTAATAATTATTGATTTCGAACCGTTCCCATTATATGAGTACAATACTTTTAAAATTCACAAGTATCCACACCCGAGCCGGGATTCGAATACAAAGCCTCTTGGATGCCTAATTCCATATACCTCACGACTGCAAATGCCCGCGTAGTTTCGACTCCTGCTGCCGGTAATCCTGGCATAGGTTTTCGAGGATTTTCTTCAGTTTCACAATTTGAAAGCCGGGATTGTATTTAAATTACGGTACATCCCTTTCCCCAGAATTGGTCGCTGAAAGAAGTAATCCCTCATAGTCCTTAGCTATCCACCCCATTAATGCAATTAGTAGTAGTATTAAAAATGTTAGTCTTGAGAGAAATGTATAATCCAAATTTTTAAGTTACTCTATCCTTCATTGTATTCAGCAACCGTAATTAGAGCACGAAATTTATTATTTAATTTTTATTATTAACTTAATCTATTATTATTGAATTTGAAATTTAAATTTATTTAACTTTGTACATTACAAGTTTACATAACATTTGACACACAGAAGCCTCAACTTGTGTCTGAGTGTTGTTCTCGAATAATAATTAGTTTGCTGTTGTCATTAGGTTACGCACATAACAAATAGTTTACATAATAATACTACATTATTGTCATTTAGACTTTCTAACCAACACAAAACAAGTTTTTTTTTTTACCGGCTTGTTTGTTTGTCTTAATGTACCAGGTGCGTAAATATGAAACCGGAATTTATGTACAGAAAAGACACAGTGATTGGATTACAATGCTAACATCTGTTTTATTCGAAGTATTGGACATTGCTAGCTATACATTTCTGCCATCGTTCCGGCAATGTGTGGGTGGATGTCAGACCAAAAAAACTGTGTCTCTTGTGCTGCAAACCAGTCATCAAGCCATTTTCGTACATTTTCGTAAGATGTGAAGCGCTGGTCAGCAAGTGCGTGTCCCATGGATGCAAATAAGTGAAAATCGGAAGGCGCCAAGTCTGGTGAGTAAGCCGCATGCGGATGAATATCCCAGCCAAAGGTTGCAATCGTTTCCTTGACCGGTTTTGCTGTGTGGGAGGGTGCATTATCGTGAAGCATAATCACTTTATGTTATCTTTGGTCATATTCTGGTCGTTTTTCACGCAAAGTTGATTCAAATCGATCATTTGTTGTCGGTAACGTTGGGTATTAACGGTTTCGCCAGGTTTCAGTAGTTCATAATAGATCACTCCCTTCTGATCCCACCAAATACTAAGCATTGTCTTCCGTCCATAGCGATTTGGTCTTGCAGTCGATGTCGCCGGTTCTCCTGGAGTTACCCAGGATCTTTTACGCTTAGGATTCTCGAAATAGATCCACTTTTCGTCACCAGTCACAATTCGATAGAGAAATGATTTCCTTTTGTACCTGGCGAGCATAATTTCGCAAGTGGTTTTTCGGTTTTCCTGCTGTCGTTCAGTCAATGCATGTGGAACCCATTTTCCCACCTTCGGAATCTTGCCCATGGCTTTTAAACGTGTGGAAACTGCTTCTCGTGTCACATTTAATTGATCCGCGAGTTGTTGTTGCGTTTGAGCGTCATCCTAATCCAACAAAGTTTGCAATTCGCTGTCTGCAAACTTTTTCGGTGGTCTTCCATGTTGTTCGTTTCTCACGTCAAAATCGCCACTTTTAAATTTTGTAAACCACTCATAGCACTGTGACTTACCAAGAGATCACTGTAAGCTTCGACAATCATGTGATGCGATTCTGCAGCAGTTTTCTTCAAATGGTAACAAAAAATTAATGCTGTCCGCACATCGTAGTTTGTAGGTACAAATTGCGTCATTTTCAACGCTATTAAACACTACACTATGACATGAAATTTGTCTGGTTGTGAGTTGCAAATCGTTATCAGCAGTCAAAACAAGCAAGTGGTGCCAAGGACGCAGTTTAACGGTAACCAGAGTGACAGCTAACGCCGTCTATGCACAAATTCCGGTTTCATATTTACACACCTGGTATATAGGGGTTTTATTGTAACTTTTTGTACAAGATAAGAAGTTTGGTGGTGTGTTGATTTTCTGTTAATCCTGATGATCATTTGTAACACTTCTGGTTTCATACTCATGACATGACTTGTTCAATTTTGTTTCTTTTGTTCTAATGTACATCAATACACTTTTACAGATTTTTCTTTAGTTCACAATGGTTCGTGGTGTCCTCAAATCTTGGAACGTTAATTTAACTCATTTCCCGACGTCATACATACAATGATGAAATTTTGCACAGCAACGTAATTCAGGTGACAATACAAGATTCCATTGTTACTTTTATATATTTTTTAAGTGTATTTTAATATTTCTTTTTAATACGGACTTCTTTATCATAAAATAAATACTAGCCTGCAACGTTCAGTCGTTTGACTGGTTGCAGAACACTTTAGGATTTGGGTCACACGATCATCGAAATTACTCGAAAAAAATAATAAAACTTTTTAAAGATATAATTTTGTTAAATAATTCGTACTAAAAAAAAAGCATGGGGTGCCAATCCAATAATTTATAAAATGATTGTATATGAAAGCGCTTATGTGCTTTTATTTGTGGTCATGCATAAACAAAAATATTTTTTACATTTTAGTACGAATTGTTTAAGATAAGTATGTCTTTAAAAAGTTTTGTTTATTATTTTCTTTTTTAAATATAATTATTGATTGGTAATACATCAAAATCGTTATACAAATTTTTAACATCACAATGAAATTTCCTGTTCAAACATAGTCTCAAAATATTGTTCTGTTGGTTTACAAGAGGTTTTATGTGAGAGGTGTGTTTCACCCCAATTTGGTATACAGTATTCTAATAAACTCAGTGTAAAAGCAAAGTACACCATACGTAATGATTTGTTAGCAAGAATTTCTCTAAGAAAACAAATGTGTAAGATGTTTTTCTTAATGTATTCCTCATGCACAATAGGCCTGTTTGTAAATTCCATTTTAGATTATTGTCAATGAAAACTCGTAAATGCTCGTAATTAACACTTTCTTCTCTAATGAGGGGTATGCAAAGACAGATTGCTATTACGTTACATTTATGAAGTATTAGTTATTTATTTATAGGTTGTCCAGCAAGTGTATGCGAAAAAGTTGTATATTTGGTTTACGTTTATTCAGAATAAGTAAGTGATCATTTAACCAAGAAGTTAGTTGTTTATTTAGTTCAGTTTCTGCCGTTTCAAATGTTTCTACCAATGTTTTCCCAGTAATAGTTGAGGTAGTATTATCAGCAAACGACTGTATGTGCCCTCTTACTTGCAAATTACATAAATCATTTATGTATATCAATGTATATAAGAAATAAAATGATGGCCTAATACTCTTCCCTGAGGTACTCCTAATTTAATATGCATGAAGTTACTCATGGTTTCACCAATTCTAACAGTTTGTTGTCTGTTTTGTAAGTAACTCTGAAACCACTTCAGTGATACACCTCGTACACCACAATTTTCAGGTTTCTGCAGTAGAATTTTATAGGATATTGTATCAAATGCTTTAACCAAATCTAAGAATATTGTAATTACTTTTTCATTTACGTCTAAATTTCTACAAATTATTTCAGTTTGTTTAAGTACAGCATCTGATATTCTTATTCCTGTTCTGGACCCAGTGGCGTAGGTAAGGGGGCGATATGGGGTATATCCCCCCTTGACTGCAACTTTATGAACTTGGAAGGAGAGTATTTCCACAAGTAAAGAATGAAGTTATATTTGGAAACATATAATTGTTAGTTAGAATATAAAATTAATTATAAGGGCGGTAACAGCACTATAGCTTACGACCGTCCCGATATATTTGTAAGTTTATTCAAACACAGACAAGAGTCGTATTGTACATTCTGCGTTGTACTTTCACATTTAGGTAGCTGTGGTAAATAACCATTAGGACAATTGACAATAATATCGATAGCACCGGTAAAAAAGAAAAAAGACGTTTTCTAGACAGTAATGAAGAATGTAGTAATTCCTATACTGATAGTCCCAACGAGGGTAGACCGGAGAAAATTTTGAATATAAAATCTATGGTTGAAGCAGTTGTTTTCTACGTAGAGAAATAACTTTAACCGACGTCCTCGTTACATTACATATGAACTATAAATTAAAATTACACACATTAGAAAGTTTCGGTTGTAAGATCTAATGTGATCTTTCAGATCATAAGGGAGGAGATAAAATTTTGGTTAACTTTATTTTCAATGGGCAATATTAGTCACTTTTTACTTCGACCTGTCACGATTATAGGAGGGCAACGCTTGTTAAATTTTACAAACATCCATGCCTCAGACCACACGACTACCTCGGTCGGCTATAAGGGAGAAGAGTCTTAACGGTTAAAATCAATTATTGAAATTTGCGATCAAATTTCAGTTAAGGACTTTTTTCCGTGACTAAATTTAGCTGAACGATTTTCTGCATTAGAGGATGAAACTCTTAACAACAAAGTTTTCCCATGTAGGTGATATTAACTACTCGAGTATGATGAGTATGATTTCTTAAAAAGCAGTTTATGCACTGACTCAGTAACAGTCTGGCAGATCTTCCCTTAACGTGGTGTTGGCCGGAAAATTTTGAAGAAACAAGTCGGAATGTAGCGAAAACGATTTGTCAAATCTGATACATTTTGATGTTAATTCCGAGACCTAATTTAATAAGAATATGATGGAAGTACCAGTTTGCTGGAAAATTAAATATATATTCAAGACATACTATAACAGTACTTACTCAATATGGGAGTATTTAAGACCAATCATATTCGACTGATATTGAATTATTTAGGATCAATTGGAACACTTATATTTTATGTCTGCTTACGGAAAGCGCATTTTTGTAGGATTATGGAGAGTGCAAATGTTTCACGTATAGCATAAAAAATTATAAAGTATGAAAAGACGGATATAAAAGTTTAACGCAATCCATGATTTTACAGTATTAACCCAATTTGTGTTCTAACCAATTATCTAAATTTCTTTATTGAATAATTTCACAAGCTCTCATTGAAGGCATGTAATAAATTTAATGCATTTATAATTTATTCGTTATATTTTTTTCGATTAAATTAGTATTTTTGCTAGATTAACCGCTGTATATATATTCTTACAAAACGAACCCCTTCAGCTTCACTTAGAAGCTATGAATAATGCCAAAGATGCTGTTATAAAGTTTGAAAGAGCTAAAGCAAATTGTCTGAAGGAAAACAAAGCAAGTAGCAAAATATTTGAGTTTGGAAGAATGTATGACAATATTTACAAAACTCCAGAAAATTAAGTCTAATTACAATATAAAACATATTCTTTCACGCATGTATCCCGAATTTTTTCTTGGGGTTTTCATGGATTTGGAGGAGGTTCAAAGAAGATCTGGATATGACATTAGATAACAAATACAGCGTCTTAAAATTACACCGACAAATTTCTGGAGGTGATTCCTCACATCAAAACAGCGTGGGAAAATGAACTTCAGAGCTTCATATATCTAACATCACAAAAAGTAGAGCTTATGTGGCATGGTTCCGTCAAAGACTATATCTGCACTATCCCAAAATGCATCTTTCAAAATTCCACAATAGGTGCGCAAGACAGGTAAAATTAAGTGTTTACAATTCCAACACTCAACAACCAATCCCCTGTCTCTTCTTAATTTGGTACTTTAACTCTATTACTGAATGCACAGATTCTGCAAAATTTCTTGGATTAATTATAGACAACAACATGAGATGGGACTTTTACATTAATACTTTATGCAATAAACTTTCTTCCTCTCTATACGTAATCAGATATCTAGTCTCCATTCTGGAAACGAAAACCATCACATCCCTCTATAATGCCATATTTCGCTCTCATGTAGTATATGGCATAGCATTCTGGGGCTCGTCGAAAGGAATTACAAAAATTTTTAAACTCCAAAATAAAGCAATTCGAATAATTGCTAAGAAGTCTGTTAGATACAGTTACAAAAGTTTTTTCTCCTTATTGAAAATAATGACCGTCCCCTGTTCGTATATACTTGAAGTATTAAAATCACATGGATAAATCTTCCGAGATTTAAAAAACACATAGATGTTCATGATCATGTTACAAGGGGCCGAGAGAAACTATCATCCCGCATAAAAGTGCTTTGTCTCTAAATCAACAATAAATATGGGAATTAAGCTGTATAATAAACTTCCAATACATATAAAAGAATCCAAATCCTTTAATCGGTTCACTGATTTAGTGCGGAGTGTACTACAAAAACATAATTTTTGCACAGTAGACGAATATCTACATTTTGATTTCCAAAGCATAAGAACTTAAAACTGTGTATCAAATAACATCAACACTGTCAGAAATGTGTATTCATATTATGTAAATACTGAAACATTAATGTAATTTTCGTAATTAAGTATATCTCTTTTTCTCTTACTATTAATTATTTCAAGCAATTTAGGTAGTACTCCCATATTAACCATTTAAGTGTATTTTATTTCACTGAATGTATGTTCATCAACAATGTATCCTTATTTTACGTTCTCTAGTTTATGACATGTTCTATACCTTTCATCTAGATGTGCTATTGTACGGTCAAACGAACGCAATAAAATCTGAATCTGAATCTAAAGAGATTCCCCAAAGAAATTAGAGAATTCCCAGAAATTATCTAAATTAAAGATGGGTCGAAATGAGCATGAATGGGACCCAGGTTTTCACCAGGAAACAATAATTTGTCTGCGCCAACTCGATATGTCACCGAGCCGCCGTAGCTCAGTTGTAGAGCGTTGGCGTAGCATTCGGGAGGTCGTGGGTTCGATCCCAGCGGCAGACCATCCTGACTTAGGTTTTTCTTCAATCATACCAGGCAAATGACGGAATGACACCTTCAACATAGCCATTCGTCGACATCTTCCTGACTTCTTTCTCCTCACCTATTCCAGTCTGAGCCTTAGATTCCTAAAGGCCATAAATAAAATTACAATTCAGTTCAACTCGATATTTCAAGCAGGTTCCATACACCGAACAATTTTAAAAAATGCGTCGTTGCATAACAAGCAAGAGTAAGAATTGCATAATTTAATCGAATGTTTTATTTATTTGTTATCAAAGAGATCGAATATCATTGTCCGATTGGATGCTGGGGATGTCGTATGCCGTCCTTACACGGGAAGTCTCATTTCATTCTCATTCATTCCCGTCTTATTCATGCTCATTTCGACCTACCTCTACTTCAGAAATACTCCGGAATCCCCTACTTCCTTTGGGGAATCCCTTGCGCACCCATTACGGAATTTTGAAATATGAATTTTCAAATAGGAAAGTTTAAACCTTTGAGGGTACTACGCCGCATCAGCTCTACTGTTCGTGGTGTAAGAACTGTGAAGCTCTAAGAATCATTTTCCCACGCTTTCGGCACCCTGTAGCTCCGAGACTATGTACATTTCGAAAATTTGACACATTAATTGCGAATTTTGAAAGCGAAACTAATAAAAGTGCAACCTGCACCCACATCTACACCAAAGATTATATTTTATACTCTGAAACGAAGAAATACGTATATCTTTATAATTCAAGCTTTCAAATGTGGCTGAACGGACTGGTAGTTTTACAAGAGAAAACTGACATCAAAGTGAGCGCATAAGCATTAGTAAATGATGGTTAAGAAACTCTTCGTTCTTGACAAAATCGAACCTGATGTTCCATATATGGCTAAATTTGTATTAGAATTATGGCTGAACTATGCAAACTATACGGATATAATATATTCATGCATTTAATACTTTTCCGCACAATACCGTAATTGTGCTGTTATAAAATTATAGAAAACACAGACCCGAAATATATTCTTTTCAAAGTATTTGTTGTGCCGGGTTGCATAACTGCCAAAGATATGATTTTCTATATATACCCTCTCTTGAGGAATTCCTATCTACGCTACTGTCTGGACCCATATTGATCATTTGAAAAATATGTAATTTCGTTTAGAAATGCAACCACAAATTGTCCTATAGTTATTTACATCACCTTTTGAACTTTTATTATATATATATATATATATATATATATATATATAGGGTTTATTATTGCACATTAAAAGCATCAAGAGATACACCTGCTTCTAAACTCGAATATATGACATAACAGAACATCGAAGACTTTTGCACACTGTAATATATGTGCGGTGATTTATTATTATTTAAATTTATTGTTATTTTTATTTCTTTTAGGCATATGGTGCAATTGCATTTATTCCGATACGTATTGTGCTTCTATTAAAATCAGGAAGGTGTATCAGGGCAGGAAACACCGTCCAATTTCTTTTACAGGATATATTCTCTTTTCCCATATAAAAGAAATACAGTTAAAATATACCGAACAACATCGTGTTATCCTTTTTGATGATTGGTTTTACATGTAAAATCTGCACATAATGGATCAGTAACACGGGACAACTCAGCTTGGTTCCAGTCACGTGACTTTGAACAACTTATGCTTGATTTATAATACCGCGACACCTCAGTAACACAGTAGGTGGTTTGTGCCTTTTGTCTTATAATTTTTTATCTATTGTTTTTGTTTTGCTTAACCATCAGAAACAATGGTTATTTGTCACACTGGGAGTCAAATCTAAAATTGATCCTACAAAACCTAAAAGGTCGACGGCCAAAAAGAAGAAATAAAACAGTCAATGCGTGACACCAAATAGCATTTCCCACTCGCCAATTGTAACGGGTCTTGCGGAGACAAAACGACAGAATGGTATTTTATGAATCGTTCTCGGTTAACTGAAAAGCATCACTTGGGACTTTGGTTAACGATAACAAACGAAGGATTTGCAAAACGGGATCTATCTAAACTCATGCGTAAGTTCACCATTTTCCCGGCCACATGATCGTTAATCTCGTCCTCTTCTTCGATTTCAGTATAAAATTTTTTTTTTTTTGGTTTTTGTTTTCTTCGTTTCGTCTTCCGTTTGCTTTTATGACAGAAGAAATAACGGATATTTCGTTTGTCAGCAATACGTTTTGTTTATGTGTTTTATAATTACCAAAGGAAGAATATTAGCTAAAAATTTTCCGTGCAGTTTTCAACCTCATGATTCAGGTCAGCAGGTTATGCTTAAAACTACGTTTTATACTCTCATTGCATTGTCTTCCCTTCGTTCTTTTAAGAAAAGGAAAAGTAAGTAAATGGGTTTAAGGCAATTAAAACCTTTTGTGAATGTTGGCGGTATTAAAAGCATAGGGACAGCGTCATACACCACCATTCAACGAAGTGAAATATTGCATTAATATTATGACACGGGGTTAGTATTAGTTGCAAAACCACTAAAAAAAAGTGTTTACACAATTACACTCGACCAGCCAATTCACTTTTAATTTAAAGTACATTATTGTTGATGGAATATGAACATCTAGCATGTGCCTACTTTCGTAACAGAAATTCGATTTGAACTCCGAGAAGAGTTTCCCTTGGTACTTGCACACAGGGTATTTCTCCAACAGTCGTAGACTGGCTACAGTTCAGTTTTCCTAGGGTTAACTTCTCGGCGTGTTTTGATTTTTCTAGGTCTCAGGGTCATCTTATTCATTGTTACTGGAATCTTTTCCCGCTATGTTAACTTGCAATAACCAAGAATATTTCGACAGTTAGTGTGAGACTGAGTTAAATTTGGAACCTGTATCTTTCTATTATATATGGAATATGCCGTTCAAAGTATTCCGAAAAGAGAGAAAAAAATCCCAGTCTGATATGTATTGTGAGATATGAGAGTTGTGTCATCTAATCATGCTTGGTGTGGCTACTGGTTAGTCCATCGAACTTTATGTGTGCGTTCATACACTTTAATTGCATGGAACTTACGATACTGGGAGCTAAAGTAAATAAGTAATTAGTACTAAACAATTATTATGCAGTCGTCGATATTCAAAATAAAGCAAAACCTTTATTAGATTAATTACGGAAGCATAGGATACTAGAATCTTGCCATCAGATAAACATCTCAATTACAATAAGAATTCAGCCAAATCTTTACTTCCAGCGTTAGGTAATTATGTAACTATTAATCTGTTAGAAAGCCATAATTTAGTTTTTTTTTTCAAACACTGTAAGTATCTTTAAATCAAAATATAGCATTGCAAGGTATTGAAAGAGTAGATCCTTCAGATTCCAGTACTATAACCTTTCGCAAATCAACATTTAATAAACGCATTTAAGCAAACATTAATATATAAGAAATTATACTTATCTGCATTGATTTCCGGAATATACCCAACTACTTACACATTTCTCTCTGATACAGCAGATCACCACTTCATAATAGATTAACATCCAGCAACAATCATCTTTTTATGGAAAAGTCGACCTGACAATGTCAACTTTTAAAAGTTGCGCTAAAAACAAAACAATATCGTTATTCACTTCGAGAATAGTATTTTTCATAGTTGCCAATGCAAACGTTTTCTAAAAAAAAAAAAAAAAAAGTTATATCAAGAGACATTCATTGTAACTCGACCTTTTAGTGCTGTTTGGGCCAAAGTCCAAGATAAAGTGATATACAAGCGATTACAAGTTCGTTTATAAGGTCGGTTTGAGGTAAATAGGCATATTCCGCCCTATGAAATTAGTTAGTAGTATTTGTTTAACAACAATTAGGCATTAAAATCTATATATTTAAAATAGTTTCACAAAAACTTTGTCCAGTCGCCCAGAGATTTCTACGGGACCAATTTTCATTAGTTTTCTTTGAAAATGTTCGTATTTACACCGAAATATTATTATGAAGCATTCTCATCAATTTGCTGTTCACATAATAGGGAATCGATTTTTTTCCCCTATGTAAGGAATGGAAAACCTCAATAATAGTTCCGATTTACAAAGAAAGGTGATAAATCGGACTGTAACAATTACTGCAGAATTTCGTTACTTCCAACCTGTTACAAGGTATTAAGTAATATTCTGTTAACACGCCTAAGTGTATACATAGATGAAATAATAGGAGATCACCAATGTGGATTTAGAAGAAATAGATCCACGTTGGACCAGATTTTCGCCTTGAGACAAATTTTGGAGAAGAAATGGGAATACAGTGGGACAGTTCATCAGCTATTCATTGATTTTAAGAAAGCATATGATTCTATCAAAAGGGAAAAGTTATACAGTATCCTGATATGATTTGGAATTCAAAAAAAAATTGGTTCAGCTAATGCAGATGTGTCTCAGCGACCCCATAAGCAGAGTACGGATAGGTAATAATATGTCAGATAGTTTCAAGATTCGCAACGGATTGAAACAAGGCGATGCCTTGTTACCACTATTGATTAACTTTGCGTTAGAATATGCGATTTTAAAAATTAAAGGGGACAAAAAGGGGATATCATTGAATGGTTTGAATCAACTGTTTGTATACGCGGATGATGCAGATTTGATAGGGGACGATATACACGTGTAGATGCACTACAAAGCAACACCGATGTCTTAGTAGAAGCGTGCGATGATATAGGTCTACAGGTAAACACAGATAAAACAAAATACACGATAACAAGCCGAAACACAGGGAATGAAGGAAATAAAAATATAAGAATTAGGGATGAGGTCATGGAGAAAGTAAACAAATTTAAATACTTGGGAGCATACGTAACAAGCAAAAATGAGGTCACGGAAGAAATAAAAAGTCGGTTAGTATGGGGGAACGCATGTTTCTATTCAGTGAAGAAACTTTTAACATCGCGATTAATATCAAGGAAATTGAAATTGAGAATATACAGAACGGTTATTCTGCCGGTAATACTTTACGGTTGCGAAAGTTGTAGTACGATCCTAGCAGACTAACATAAATTACGTGTATTTGAAAATAAGGTTTTGAGAAAGCTATACGGGCCGAAACGAGACGAGATGACTGGAGAGTGGAAGAGACTACATAATGAAGAACTCCATGGACTGTACGATTCACCAGATGTTGTAAAAATAATGAAATCGCGACGTCTAAGGTGGGCAGGCCATGTAGCTCGGATGGGGGGAAAACGAAGATTATATTCTATCCTGGTTGGAAGGCCGGATGGAAGGAGGCCATTGGGAAGACCTAGACGTCGTTGGGAGGACGATATTAGAAGAGATCTTCGAGAAGTAGGTGTTCATGATGAAAATTGGCTTGATGTTGCCCAGAATAGAATCGAATGGCAAACGTTTGTTACTACGACGATGAACTTGCGAGTTCCATAAGCTATAGAGTTAGTTAATGTATTTCTTATGAGAATTCTTTTCGCAGAAACTGGACCGATTGTCATGAATACATTTTTTATGCTCGAACTTACTCCTAAATAGCCTATATTATGAAGTATCCCCAATTGTCAGTGTTGCCAACCTATTTAAAACTTCAATTTCTACAATTGTGTTTACTTATACGAATGTATACGCGCCATTGATTTATACCAAAGTTTGCGAGCATATGGATTAGGTACTGGGACAGACCATAGAAGTACTCCGGACGCCGCAGTTATTGGAGTTACCGAAAATTTAAAAAAATCAAATTGCTTTTATACCGTTATACGGATCAACACAAAACTTCACATTTAGGTCCTGGAAATTATCATTGAGATTTGCCGGGGGCCGCAGGCGTCACAGATATCAGTGTTGTCAACCAGTTACAGAAAATCAATATTTCAAATTAGCTTCATATCAATTCGACAAACCAGCACCAAGCTTGGGATTCAGATACAGATCAGAGAGGTACTCCGGGCGCCTCAGGTGTCACAGTTTTTAGTGTTGCTAACGAAATTAAAAATCAACATTTCATATTTCTTTTATTCCATTGAACAAATGAACACCAAACTTGTTCTTTAGATACTAGGGCAAATCAGAGAAGTTGTCCGGACCCCGCATGTGTCACAATTGTCAATGTGGCCAACCAATTTTTAAAAAGTCAATATTTCAAATTGCTTCCATTCCATTGTACAGATCAGCACCAAACTTGGTATTTAGATACTGGTTGAGAACAGAGTGGTACTACAGGCGTAACAGGCGTTACAGTTGTTAGTGTTGCGAACCAATTTCAAGAATACAATATTTCAGATTGCTTCTGTATTGTTGGAGGTATCTGCAACAAACGTGGCATTTAGGTACTCGGAGATATCAGAGAGGTACTCTGTGTTCCGCAGACGTCACAGTTGTCAGTGTTGCCAACCAACATTATTTCAGATTGCTTCAATACCATTGGACGGATCAGCACCAAACTTGTCATTTATGTACTGAGAGGTTTCAGAGAAATACTTCATGCACAGCATGTGCCACATTTATAGGTGTCTGCAACCAATTTTTAAAAATCAGTAGTTTGAATAGCTTTTTCAACATTGGCCACATAAGCACCAAACTTTGCATTTAGGTACAAGGACAGATGTGCCGCATGTTCCACGTTTATCAGTGTTGCCGCCCAGTTCAAAACTTTCATATTTCTTCCATATCGTTGGACATATCGGCACCAGCCTTAGTATTTACGTACGAGTACAGGTGGTGGAGCTACTTCGGATCCCGCAATTGCCAGTGTTAAGAAAAAAAAAAAATTAAAATCCAATATCGTTTTAAGTATCCGAATAAACTTGACATAAACATTAGTCGCCCCAATAAAAAATACTGTAGGTGTTTCCATCCCCAAGTACCTGGATTGCCAGTGTTGCAAAACTATTTTCAAAGTCAATTTTTCAAATGGCTCTTATATAGTTGGATGAATCCGTTCCAGAGTTGGCATGAACATTATTCAAGCCGAGAGTAAATACTGTGCAAGTCCTCACCCTGCAAAGGTCTCAGTTCTCAGTGTGACGGGCATTTTTAAATCGTGCGGGCGGAGATCGCGGGATTCAGCTAGTATCGTTTAAATAATTATATTCTTTACAATTATAGTAATTTTCGGTATTACAATATTTATTAACTACACTCCATTATGTTCTGAAATTGTATTTATACGCCTGTATAACACACTAACACACACACACACACACACACACACACACACACACATATATATATATATATATATATATATATATATATATATATATATATATGAATTGTTAAATATGCCGCAAAACTTCTTAGACTGTGATTTTCCTGGCTAATGTAATTCAAATAATTTCTCTCAATACTTATTGAAAAGAAAAAAAAATGGCAAGCGTAGCGCGCAAGGTCGAGTCACTAGCCGTTCGTGCCAGCTCTTATAATGGGCCCCAGTGAAAATACATTAAGAATCACTTATTTAGATCAATTGTTGTGAGTTATATAGCTAACTTTCACGTAGCATAGTCTTCTGCATATAGTATGAACCTTTATAAATTACACAATTCTCATCTTAGCGCATGTGAGAACAAGCTCAAGTGTTGGGTCCTTACACGAGTGTGACGTCAAAGGTGCATACTAGTCTTCTTCAACAGAAATCACGAGACAAGCTAATGTTATGTGAAATCTATTTGCCTATTCAGAATTTCCATATTTTATATTTATTTACTTGAAGTTCGAATTCAGAAGTCCTATATTTTTGGGTGAAACAATTCAATGTCCTAAAATTCATTTAAGTAAACTTAGCACTGTTTGCCCAATCTTTGCCAAACATTTTTTTAAAATTAAAAAGTCTAGAATATGTATTTGTTTATTGTTCTCTTACTTTTTTTCTTGCTTAATGATAACGAACCAGGTTACCTTGTAGACTTTTGAATTATACAATATGGAAACATGGCTCTAAGCTGTACTGTTGTTGAAAAATCATTTTAGAGAAATATATTTTTCTTATCTCCAGTTCCTTTCTCAGATCAAATGCCGAAGTGATTATTAAGTACCTGTTCTTTGCGTTATAACTGTCGTCAAGACCAGATGATAACGATGGTATTGCATGGTAGTTTTATTTCTAGAACATGAATGAGAATGAGATGAAAGCACGTTTGCTGTAAGAAAAGAACTATCCTCTTATTTCGTCGTAAGGGGCCCTCGTACCAACGCTGCGTGTGTGAGTGTGTATGTGAGTTTCATATTTTAAAAGATACTAGACAAATGACAATGAAATTTTGGAAATAGGCCCCAATAATACATGGAAATGTGTATCAAATGAACAATCTGAGGTTTTGGCATTTTTTATTTTAGCTGAGAAATTAGAATTCCCGTAATTGCGTAGGCGTATGACGTCATCGATTATGGAAATTCTAATTTCTCACCTAAAATATACAATGCCAGAAGCTCAGATTGTTTATTTGATACACATTTACAAGTACGATTGGGACCGCTTTCCAAAATTTCATTATTAGTTGTCATTTGTCGAGTATCCTAAAAGTACGAAAAATCACACACACACATACGCAGCGTTTGTACGAAGGCATTTTAAATGGATGATTAAGAGTGGAATACTGCTATCCATAAGACATATAATCAATAAATTGAAAGGATTTCTCAAACAGTAGTGGATTATGAAGGTAGCAGCGGGAAATCATACTTCAATTTTAAATTTAATAATCTTGTTTTTGTTGTGAACATTATTATAACGACTTCAGCACTAAACTAGCAATTGAAGATTATTCAATTTGTCACAATAAGAAAGGAACTCATAATAGAACGAACGAACACGTCAAAACTAAAGAATTTTATTCGTATGAACCAGCAAGATGATGTATTGTCAATTCTCGGAACCGTTAAAATTACTAGCTGTGTTCAGTACGAGGTTGTTTCTGTGTGCTCAGTAGGTATCTACCAGAAGCAGCACTGGTGTTGAAACACGTTAACTGTAATTCATAATAGTTCTTTACAAATGACGACTGCAATATCGTAGCATGATTCTAGTCATTCTCTTCTGACAAGTTGATGTGATAAATGATCTATATGTTGCTGCAAGCGAAACACACGACAGGAGCATGCATTAAAAGTTACACACGCGCTCTCTAAACCCAAACCACGAAATTTAAAGTGCCTTTTGTTGAAAATGGAAATGCGCGCACAAATTACGAATTTATAAATATATAAGCTAAGTTAGGGATGGGAATAGCTCTTGGCCGATTTAACCCTTTTTAACATTCTTTTTGTTTTAAAGGAGTAAATAAATTCAAATTTCGGCAACGGTCCTCCACATCAAAGACAAATATTGGAAGTGACCAAATTCGTAATTTTCGATCATACTGAGCGGAAGCATTACGAATAGTTTATTGAAAGAGACAAGATAATGCATGAACACAATACTTAAGAAATGTTGATATATCTACTTTCATCTAGGTTTTAATATTTGTTCTTAATGATAAGATTTTCCTAAAATTATGCTAACAATTGCTCTTTCCATGACCAAGTAAACCACTTTTCTTAGTGATCGTGTTACCGAAACTAAATAAAAACCTGGTATAGTCGAAGGGTATTCCGTTATCAATCTGCTTGTATTGCGGAATTGCTTCCAGTACAACTAACTAATCATTAATAAGTCTTGTTTCTTTCGCCACATCAAATTGTACATACTTAAATTCTTAACTCCCAATATCAAACTACTACGCAACTAGTTATTTTCAAACAATATATATTTTCAAGTCATCTTTCCAAATCAAACTTGAACACTAAAACGAATTGTTAAAATGTTGTATTGTATTTTTTTTATTTTAATACGAGGGTCACTCCATATATTTGGCAATACGCAGAAACTATTAGAGATAAAGCGATGCCTTTTTTCTCGTTACAGTTGAGACATCTAGAAGATTGAAGACATAAGGAACTTTCTGATTTTTTTTTTGTGTGTGTGACATTTGGGATCCAAAGTGTGGACATTCTGGTTGTTCTAATGGAGCTGTCACGCGAAGCATTTCGAGCCATGATTTACTATGATTTTCGCTTTGACCTGAGAGAGAAGGACTGTCACGAGAGATTGAGGTCAGCGTTTGGGGATACCGATATGCGACAGTATTTAGATGGTACAAGGACTTTCAAAGGGGTCAGACGTCGTTGGAAGATGAAGCCCGTGAAGTGTTCAACAACACCGGATTTAGTGGCTGCTGTGCAAGACATGGTCTCCAAGGATCCAAGATGTACCTATGCAATTCTTGGTATTGGATCCTCGTCAGTTCACACAATTTTACACGAACATCTGCAGCTTAAAAAGGTAGTTTCTCGGTGGGTACCCCATCAGTTGCCGGACTTTCAAAAAGCAGGGAGGATGAGAATTGCTCGTGAAACATTAGATATGTTAAACTGAGGTGGACACCAGATCATTTCTAAAATTGTTACAGGTGATGAAATCTACATACCATTTTATGACTGCCCCACTCGCCAGGAAAGCCGTGTGTGGATCCATGAAGATGACCCGACACCAACAACTGTGAAAAAACAATGAGCAATGAAGAAAGTTATGTACGCTGTGTTCTTCCGTAGCACTGGTTTAGTCGCAGCTATTAGGTTACAAGAGCAAAAGACTGTTACAGCAAACTGGTACACAACAGTGTGTTTACCCCAAGTTCTTGCATCCCTCAAAATCCGAGGTCTACTCTCCCACCACGATAACGCCTCCTCTCATACTGCAAAGCAAACAATGGATTATCTCCATGCTAATCATGTCAAAATACTTCAACATCCCTCCTATTCCCATGATTTGGCTATGTGTGACTTCTGGTTGTTCTTTAACCTTAAAAAGCATTTGCAGGGACGCCGTTTTCACTCAGAAGACAAAATTGAAGCATCAATCGTTAACTTTTTCAATGCATTCCAAGACAAGAGTGGCGCCGGGCTTTCGACTTGTGGCATGAGAGATTACAGAAGTGCATTGGTGCTGCAGGGAATTACTTTGACCATATGTAAAAGAGTTTTGTTCAAAAGACGTATAGTTCTCCCGTATTGCAAAACTTATGGAGTGGTCCTCGTAGAAATGTTTATGCTTTGCTTTAAAAAACGTGGTAAGTTTATTTCAACATGCTATGTTTATATTGTAAAGTATCTGGAATCTTCCTGTAGTTTAATAAAAAGACATTTTTAAAGAATTGTTAAAGTTCTCCCATTTTAATCTGTTGTGAATTGAGGTCATTACTGGAAGTTGTAAAGGAGTCCTTGAATCGATGAGTACATGCACTGGAGAAGAGTTGTTGTGTCTGAAATTATATCCCTGTTGCATGCAATTTACGAGAACAAGTTTCGTGAAGCACCTGTTCCAGTAATGTGGAATGAAATATTTGCCATCTGCCTCTAAATGTACTATATAATAATATGTTATGAATAATCCCGACAAAATGTGGTAAAAATGTTATATAAAGCTAGAGCAAGATTTATTTCTTGCCTTCTTCTTGTATTTTACAGTGATATAGTAGGTAATCGTTTAAGAATTTAATTCCAAAATCTGTACAAAATTCCGTTAAAATG
>JAGDQP010025766.1:7289-26586 GCA_022664845.1 Lepisma saccharinum
ATCCGAGCCTAAACATATTGAATTTTCAAATCGAAGATGGAGGGAGCGTGAAATATTCTGATTGTTAAAAAACATTTGATTTTCGTGAAAATTTATATTTTGGGCTTTCATGGGACGCTGATTACAAATTTGAGACCAAAAATATGAAATTGTGAAATCCAAAATGGTTGTAGTGAAAAATGTCAATCTCTAGAAATTATCCGATTTTTGTGAAATTTCATATCCGGGGCTTTCAAGGGGCCGTGAGTTTGATACCGAGGCTAAAGTGTTTAAATTAGAAATTGAAGATGGTGGCAGCGCAACATATTGTAATTGTTAAAAATAATCTAATTTCGTGGAATTTTTCCCGAGATTTCTGGATTGGATTCCTAGACTAAAATGTTGAAATTAGAAATTCACTCCAGTAGGACACAGACGCGTTTTGAATGTTAATTTTTTGTTTTAATTCGTTGATTAACAGTTATTGGTTAAAAAGTTCGTTTAATTTTAATCGTATTTCAACAAATATTTGATACCCCAGTAGCACATGCAGGTTGATCGGTTATCGGACCTACATCGTAAATGCGGACGAGAGAGGGGCCCCGCTTGAGACCACGTCGATCGATGTGGGATCGACATCGATTATCGGTATCACTAATTTACCAATTTTCTAAAACTATATTTTGCAAAGAATAAATCGATTTTTACAAACCTAATGAATAAATTAAAATTAAAAGTAGAGCATTCGTCACGGCATTATATCGATCCATGTCGTTAACCGATATCTATATTGATCAATGTCGGTCCATATGGGAAAACCTATGTTTATTCAAGCAATGGTATATCCATTGGTGATCAAGTATAAAACTTCATGCTGTTGTTAACACGCGGTCAGCTTTGTTTGGTGACAAAGGAGTTGTTTACAATTTAAGCATGTTAAAGTGCAGAAATAGCATGTCCTTCCACGAGGACCCCAAAAAATAAAGTGTGAAAGATGATTGTGTTTTTCCAAAGGATACTTTGATCACTGTAAGTAAATAGGCAAACCAAAAAGATTAATAGTAATATTAAGCTAGTTATCGTACGCCGTCAGAACCGGGAGACATTTTACACTTTTGTTTAGTTTGTACGGTGGAAAGTAGCGTATTTTCTCAAGCTCATATGGTTGTTGAGATATTTTGATAAACTCTCATATATATGGGTCAAAATTTTGGTTTCGGACGTACTCTATGTCCTTCGTTTTATCAAATCAGTAAATTGTGCAAAGTTCTAATCATATATATTGAAAATTGTGGATTTGAGATATTTTGACCAACCCTGGTATATATGGGTCAAAATTTTTGGTGCGTATTCTGTGTTTTTCGTCTTGTTAAATTATTAAGTTGTGCGAAGTTTTGTTGAGATATGTTGACAATTGTGGATTTGCGATAATTTGACCAACCCTAGTATATGTGGTTAAAATGTTTTGTTTCGGACGTACTCTATGTTCTTCATCTTGTTAAATTACGAAGTTGTGCGAAGTTTTGTTGAGATATGTTGAAAATTGTGAATTTGCGATATTTTGACAAGCCCTCATATATATGAGTCAAATTTTGATTTCGGACGTACTCTTATGTTCTTCGTCTTATTATATTAGGAAGATGTGGAGAGTTTTGTTGAGATACGTTGAAAATTGTGTATTTGCGATATTTTGACCAAACCTCGCATATATGGGTCAAAATTTTCGTTTTAGGCGTACTCTTATGTTCTTCGTCTTGTCAAATTACTAAGTTGTGCGAAGTTTCGTTGAGATATGTTGAAAATTGTGAATTTACCTTATTTTGACCAATTCTCGTATATATGGTTCAAAATCGTGGTTTTGTATATAGTCTATCCCAGTTCAAAGGTTTTTGTTAGATAACCCATTATTATTATTAGGTTAGTTGGCAACACTGAACCTCCTTTAACCTGTTACAGGAAGATAAAAACCTGATGACGTAATTCGAGCAGGCAGCGCTCGAAACCTATTCACGCTCGAAGTGGATTTTTGCCAGTTTTCCCACGTTTTGAGCGTGACTGCTTCGGGCTTCGGATTTCGAAATCCGCTCGTTGCACATCTCTTTTTGTAAATCCGCACAAAAGATATAAAAAACTAAAATATTTGAGTCCATGCAATGCTTGAAGTTCGTTATGTATTAACGCTGTATGCAATGAAGAAACCTATATTTGTAAACTGTAAAAATAATATAAGTAACCAGACAGCTAAAAATATCAGTTTTCAGCAACAGATACCAGTAACGGGTTGTTAAATACTTGTCATTCTCACTAAAATCCGGCCACGCTTGTCAATCTTACTAAAAACATCGAACATAAATAAAGGGAAACAAAATATTACAAAATTTATATTTCACAGACTATATAACGTTCTAGGCATGGAAAACATAAGAATGTTTGTTAATTAGTGTTCTGCCAGCAAAGATAACTTCGCTTGTATATTTTTATTGATTTATTTGTTTATTTATGTTTCTTAAAGATGTTTAAGATAATCCTCTCTCTCTCTCTTTTGCGCGCGCGTGCACCTATCCGCTATGTCCATTTATTATCCTGCCAGTTGAAAACACTTTTGCAAAACGTACTATTTTCTATTGTGTTTGTGAAATTATTGTACACCTGTATTTTACCATTTATATATATATAATCGGCCTGTCACGCCCGTGTGGTTATATATAAAATGATAAAACAGGTAGAAAAAGGATGCTTACATGGTAGATACTTAAAACAGGTGTACAATAACTTCACAAACACAATAGAAAAAGTTGTACGTTTCGCAAAAGCGTTTTCAACAGGTAGGAGAGAAAATGGAAGAGCGCACAGGTGCAGGACTGGTATATGTAATTAATCTGGAAAAAAATAGGAAGTCTAGAAAACTCAGGGAAAACAAATGTAGAATGTGCGTAGAAACCCTGTATACTACTATTCCGCCTTCGTGCATATAAATGATACGGTAGCGTGTAGATAGTGGAGAACCACTCATAAAATGAATTTGAGATAGTATCCTGTGAAGAAGGGTGAGGGCGACAACAAATGTAAGACGAGAATACTTGACTACGAACCTTTCTTCGCTCACTGTATGTACACACCGAGGACGTTTGGGAACGCAACCCAGCGCTTGTGGGCCGAGCTGGCGCTTTGTTTCGCCTATCCCCGCCCGCCAAGCGGCCCGTGCTTCTCCGGTAACTTTAGGGCACACGTTGAGTTGTAATAATATAATAATGATAAAATTGTTAATTACTTTATATAATCATAAAACTCTCTCTTTATTGCTATTAAATCGGTTTATAATTTTTTTTAGATCAGATTACCGAATACTACAAAGAGAAATGAAATAAAAAATATCACCATTAATAAGAAACAAGAAATACACAGACAAAGTAAATGTACTCACAGTATTACGGAAAGTGCTGGAAATGATGGTTTTCCATTCTCACACACTCTCCACATCGCCATATTTATACAAGAATTATAAAAGAAATGTTTTCAATTTCAAATCGTACAGGAAGATACTGCACCATGTCTAAATATACTCTAATTCTGTCACCCTTCCTCTGCCTTTCTCAATCAATCAATCTCTCTCTCTCTCTCTCTCTCTCTCTCTCTCTCTCTTATTGTTTATTTGCGCATAAATCCTGTCAACATGAAATTCCTGCTCGAAGCAGCTTTCGGAGAGGCCTTCATAAACTTACGGCACCTTCCAATCAATGTTGTGTCTGTTCTGTTGTGTTGCTTATCCTATTAATTTCTTAAGAACAGCGTGCAAGTACGCACAACCAAATGGCTTGTGCTTAGAAGAAACGAATTAAGGTAAATAAAGCAAGTATTCCTCTTGTTTGCAGGCATTCGAGAAAATCTAATCTGAACGTAACACGTGAGAAAAGTTATTAAAGAATTAGGATTATTTCGACTTCGCAATATTACAAGATTTTATAATTCGAGGCCAGCGGCCGACCATCCTGACAAGGTTTTTCCTCAGTCATACCACGTAAATGCCGTAATGGTAGACCTTCAACTTAGGCCCTGGTCGACCCCTGCATCCTTTCCTCTCACCTATCCCGGCTTGAGACAATATTACAAGGCCAGTAATTAATAATTAATTGTGATAAGTAATTCAAATTCAAGATCTTATGAAAGGAACAGACCAAATCACTCTGTTATCTGAAGAGATCGAATCACCTTTCATTGCATTAAGCCTGCTGAAAGCATCATTTCTCTTATTTAAAAGTTATTCAATGTAAATATTCATACCACACAAACTAGGGCATGCCAGACGCATTTAAGAATAATTTTCGTTATTAGAACATTTAAAAAGTAAATACATCTAATACCCGGAAAAAATACAAAATTTATTCAGCTGTGGAACGCTAAAGTCATGGGCCGACTGGCGGTCGGGGACAGATGAGTGAAGCGAGAGTTCGGCCGACAAGCGCTGCGTTGCGTTGCCAAGCGCCCTCCCTGTAGAAGTGATCGTATTTAGATGGTGCAAAACTAGTTTGTGGTCGTAGCATAAGGTACAGGCATGAGTGCTATTCGTCAAATTTGTTGCCAATTCAGCATTTTTTTTTATCGTGGGCTTTCTTACGTGGCATTTGCTTACCTGCTGGTTTACAGCTAATTCTCTCGTTTAGTAAACACTTACAAATAACTAAAATCGTGATATATTTCGCAAGTCGATGCGCTCGCATTCTCAAACGATGGGAAAAAAATCTGTTAAGTAGTTTAAACGAGCAGTACAACATTCACACCTTGAAAATACGCGGACCCTAGGTATCACATTTTATTTGTATTATTGTGGCTCCTGGTTTTCAGAATAAGCACCTTGGAGCCCTGCGCAAGAAGGTCAGTTGTACATAGAAATTTCTGTAACTGCATAGAACATAGGAGCCGTTTAGGCCCAGGTCCATTTAATATATATATAGGAACGAACTTTCTGAGCTCATATCTGTGGTTTATTCCAACACATTCCTGAGTTGCCAAGACAGATGGTGAGATTAAACCTTCAGTAATTTAAACGAGGTCTAAACCCGTTTCTCAGCTGAAAGATTATCACTTTCAGATCCATTGAAATAGATAAACCCTCTTTCCAATAAGAATGGACATGGCCCGATAGGTAACTGAACGGCTCATATGTTATAAGCCTGCTGTTCGTGTCAGAAAAACTGTAGCCACTGGATGGTCAATGCGTTAACACGATATTACCAGTCACTTGCTCACCGGTACCACATTGCTCCCAAAAATCTGTAACGCATAATTCATACCGAGAAAAACAGTGAACAATTTATTTGTGGTTTTCCGACGTTTCTTTCCATACCAATGGTCCGTAAAGGAATATTCTTAAAACTGGATTAAACAATCCAAAATCCAAATAGTGTGTTCTGGTAGTATATTGAGGTTTCTGCCTTTTAATTATTGTATAAAGATTGTTTTGGAAAACAGGTCTAAATTAACTTATCTATACTACGCATGGGAAGTATATTAATGAATAGATGTTACCACACTTCATAAGCTACTAGCTGCATGAGCACTTTAGTCATTTACCCTTGTTATAAAATAATGTCATTCGACAATGCCCACATAAGAGTGATTTTTGACAAGGTATATCTGCAGTAAACAATGTGTGTTTCTCAGATAGTGCATTGTTTCTCATGTTCAAACTCTACAAAATTCAAGAGTTGCTTTCTTTCTTTCGTTTTTTTAGTTACGTAACTTGGAAAACTCAGAGGAGCTTGATTACCTAGATATATCTAACTCTATATTACGAACAACGGGAGCGGATACTTCAGTACCACAACAGGTTTCAACAGATGTTACATAAACACGGTCGTCGACAGTAACTCCCGCGGACAAACTTCAGACAGAAGAAGTCTTGAAATCAACCGTAACACCACAAGTGGATGGTCAATATGTAAGTTTTATATATGTTTTTTTATGATCTAATTAGCCTCTACTATAGTTTTTTCGACATGTGTCTTAGTGCCCCATAAGCAGAGTACGGATAAGTAAATGTCAGATAGTTTCGAGATTCGCAACGGATTGAAACAAGGTGATGCCTTGTCACCATTACTGTTTAACTTTGCGTTAGAATATGCTATTCAGAAAAAAAAAAGTCCTGGTAGCCGTGTGGGGGCTAGTGCAGAAATCCAGCGACTCGAAGGTCGCGAGTTCGAATCTGTTTGTTTCTTACTGTGGCGATGAACTTGCGAGTTCCTTAAGCCACAAAGTAAGTATGGATGGATGTTTTCCACCCATCAAGCTAATTTCTTAGAAACTAAATGTAATTATTTCAGGAGATGACATGTTTTGTTTAAAGAGGATGTATTTTGTTAATGTAAACAATCCGCCTATCTTTCCCATATACCTTTCATAACCAAAACAATCAAACCTTGCTCTCTCAAATTCCACCATAGCGAGTTCTAACATTCAGAAAAATAAGTCCACAACTCTTGGACAGGATGTGTCCCCTGACGAATTGTGATGTTTTATATTAGTCGTTGTGAAATTCAATACATTGGTGCAGTGCATATGAAAATTTTTCACTGAAAGTGTCGAAAAGATTCACAAAGTTGACAATAAAACGGATGAATGATACAGTTGGACCTGTAGTGTTTTACTCTCTTTGGAGGCGATGTTTTACTTTGAAATCTTAATTTTGACCTTCAACGTCAAGTGTGAGTTGCCACCATCCTGTACTTTTATTAGTAACCGAGATATAGATTTTGTTAAAAGTAAGCCTTTAATTTGCTTACAGCGCAATTCCTTGTACGCAATAGTTATTCATGAGTTTGTTGTTGGGTTATATATTTGTGTTCTATTGTCCGATTTAAGCAATGCTTCAAAATCGCTGAGGAGGAATTCAAATCCGTTTTCCCATTTTGAAAGTAGCAGCGGGGATAGATGAGAGGTTAGGTGGTTAGGGCAGGCTCAGTTCAGGCTAGCTTAGGCGGTGCCCAATAACTGTAGGTCAGTGTGATATTAGCATAGCTTTTGAAGGGTGTTTAAATCCCCCACAGATGCACCTGCCGTGTTATAAGGGGAGTGGGTATGTGGGAGCGTCCCCTCCCCCATTGTGTGAGTAGGTCTACTCTTGTCTTCATACTTTTTATTTTTTTTTTCAGTACATACATACATTTTCCTATAATGATATCCTATATCTGTGCTTTATATTACAGGTGCGTCAAATACTCAACAACTTTATTGATGGCAGGGGTATACTTGCATTAGGTCAACGAAATCACGGGCTGTTAACTCATTCAAAAAGAAAGGAACTAGGACAACTGATAATCACCACACTATTGCAAAGCAACCCTGACTACAAAATACCTGCCACGACCTTCACATTGCTAGCATTGCAGATAAAGGAAATCTTTCCAAAGGAGACAGCAGCACTTAATTTTACGTCTTCGTTAGCAGCCACTGCATACCAGCGTAAGAGAAACGCAAGCGGAATCTTGTACAAATCGTATATTGCAAGACGCAGAAAATTTCGTGACATAGGTGTGTTGCCTCGTTCACGAAGCTCGTCAAGAAATTCATCCGCTTCATCTTCATCAGAAACAGAACGTGTAGCATCACCCTACAGTGGGATAGGATCAGACACTGAAGAAGGTAAAAATCGTTGATGTTGATTGGTATAATTTTAATTAAGTGCATTATACTGATGTGGATTGTCAGGTTATTACTTTCAATATATATAGTTTACTATTTATATTTTTTCTGAATACAGTAATTATTTTCAGTATAGCTTCTGGGTTTTACTTAATTATTTTGCTTTATTAATTAGAGGAAGGAAGGCAGTAATAGTTGTTAATTAGTTACTTTTGAAATTAAAATACCGTGTTTATGTGCGTATAATGCGCACTTTTCTCCCTAAATTTCCAAACTAAGAAGGTTTCAGGGGGAGGAAAAACAACAAGTTTCATTTGCTCATGATTTCGTTTTCAGTCTTTATTTGCAGATTATTTCTACTGCAAAATTAGTATGGTGCGTCTTAGATTCGAAATATAGTTTTTTTTGTTTTTCCCTATTGTTAGCTTTTAAAGCAGTGATAATGTATCAAATACAACTGTAATTTATATCATCGAGCTTTTTGATTTGAAGAAATCCTAATTTAATGTTGAAATTGACATACCTTCCGATTCTTAAACCTAATCTCTGAGCAAATAACACTAATATGAAAGAGCGGACTTCATGTGACTGCACCAGGATCGAACTAGTCACTCTATTGTGGAAGTTGTGACATTGATGAGTAGATCGAATGGGTGGCGTAGTTAGTAACGCATTGGGTCGTCAGCCCCAAGGGCCCCGGTCAAGTCACAAATTTTCATTTCTTAATATTACATTCTAGTTTACTTTTTCTTTCTAGGTAGATTCTGTTGTAATCATTTAACTCTCCGACAAATGGCAGAAGGAATAAGGGAGTTTGTCCTCGATCTAGAGCTCTGTTGTGACGATTCCGAGGACTCGGGTGAATAACAGATTCAGTTTCATTCCTTTTCCATTAATAGCTTACATGGCATTAATTTTTATGCAAAAAGTTTATACAAAAATAGTTTTTAGTCTTCCCCTTGTTCCCTTCAATTCTATCCTTATTTAAAAGTTGTTTTCTTATGTCTTTTCAGTAAGTCCAGATGTTGAAAGCAACTTAAACTGGTTGCATACGTCGATTCATCCGTGGTCCTTAGTGGAGCTGTACTGGACAAATACGGCAAGTCATCGTTTAAAGTACCTACAGGAGAGCAAGATAACCATCGCAGAGTATTTTAGTGAGTATCCAGCTTTAAAACAACCACAAGGATATAAAGTTGGTAAGACGGAATATTTTTTTGTATATTTTGTTTTATACAATTCACTTTTACACGCTACTCATACTCAAAAAAAATCGCCCGTTTTGGGACACCCGATTTTTAAAAAATAAGTTGTGTTTGCGTACAGTGCAAAAGTTACAGAATGTTATGTTTGGTCGCTCCAAATACAGACGGATCAAAAAATATTTAACCGGCTCTGGGAACCCGAGAAAATTATAATTTTGAAAAGGGCTGCTTTTTTAATAAGAAATTTGAGTTTGAGTAGCGTGTTATTTTTGTTCGCCGAAACAGCCAGATCGAAAAATATCTGGCCGGGCCCTTCAGCCTCAGAAAATTTTATTTCGAAAACATATTTTACTATATATAGGTAGAAAAAAAATACATGTTGGAATATCAAGACAGGTGTACAGGAACTTCTGAAAGACAAGAAAAGCTGATATGTTTCACAAAAGCGATTTCAGATGGTAGGAGAGAAAATGGAGAGTAGAGAGGAGCGGGACCTGTGTTAAGAATACACCATTTCGCAAAATTAATGGCACAAGTCCCACTCCTGTCCGCTCTGTCTATTTTCTCTCCTACCAGTTGAAAACGCTTTTGCGAAACGTACAGCTTTTCTACTGCTTGTGAAGTTATTGTATACCTCTTTCGAGAGTCTACCATGCATTATGTGTCAACTAGTGATTTCCATTTCGGAAAATTTTCAACTTTGTTTTTCCGAAAAATTTTCCGTTCTGGAAAAATTTCCTCTTTCAAGCATAAACTCCAAATTAAGCTATAAAATTGATTGAATCCTTTTTTTTTTTTTTTCTAATATTAAATAACAGCAAACAATAATTTTCCAATAGTAACTTACCGTAACTGGAACTACGACAAAGCCGGTATACTATCCATTTCACCTAGTAATGAAAATTTTCCGTTGTATGAAAAGTTGTGCCATTGGTTCTTACATTGTTTCTGTACTTGTCTACAAAAATACTAAGGAAAATTTTCCGTTTAATAGAAAGTTTTTCCACTTGTACTACATTGTTCTATACATTAAAAATTACTGTCGTTTCATAAAATTAAGAAGCAAGGAAAACTTCCCATTTAATGAAAAGTTTTTCACGTGTTCCTCCATTGTTGCTCTTCCTATACAATGAGAAAATATCATAGTTTCATAAAATGAAAAAGCAAACGAAAAGTTTCCGTTTAATGGAAGTTTTTCCACTTTTTCCTACATTGTTGCTGAACCTACATACTAGGTACTCGCATTTCTATGTTTTACTGCAATGTGTGGTGAAAGGTAAATTCGGAAAATTCTTTTTAGGTTTCTAAAATATTTTCGAGAAATAAGGAATAGTTAGCTTTTTAGTTTTATGGAGCAATAGTATTTTTCAAGTATATGGGTACAAAAAAATGTAGGAGCAAGTAGAAAAATTTTTCAATGAACGGTACATTTTCCTTAGCTTTTTCATTTTATGAAAGTATAGTATTTTTTCATGTATGTATGCACAGCAACAATGTAAAAACAATTGAAAAAAAAAAACATTTCATTAAACGGAAAATTTTCGTTAGTTTTCACGTATGTAGGTACAGCAACAATGTAGGAACAACTGTAAAACTTTTCATGAAACGGAAAATTGTCTGGAAAATTTTCCGTTTCAAACTTTTCCCGAAAATTTTCATCACTAGTGTCAACTATAGTGTAAATGCAATAGGCTGAAACATTTCCCACTATTATTAAAATTCATGAGGTATTCATAAAGTGGTAGTATGTTATTTGTACAAAATTGATAATTTAAGTTTTGAATTTTCTTATGAAAGAAAAAATAATTTTGGGCAAATAACCCACTTTCACTTTATGAATACCTCATGACTTTGAATAATAGTGGGAAATATTTCAGTGTACTGAACGATTTTATCCGATTTACTGGTGCAGAACGTGATATACTGCAAAAAGGAACAAAAAGAAAAAAAAGAAAAAAACAAGAACTCGTTACATTTTACTCTTATGTACAGTGACAAACGTTTTTTTCAGTCTGAACGTAACATTCGATATCAAAAGTACTATATTGTGTATTATCTTGGCATTGTAATAAATTGTATTTTTTTCTTTTCTGAACAGCTACTGAACGACCTCGTGCATCAAAATCCTGAGAAGGAATATGCCCTATTTAGTGGCATCGTCGGAATACGAAACAAAATCATTGACATCGCAAATGGGAAGAAGGACAACTCTAGAGACAAGGCCTACAAGCAGCAAATTGACGAACTTTGTACTGTTGTGACAGGTATCGTAACTGTTAAAGAATTATATATTCTGCAAATTAGTTAAAATGTTACTTGAATGTTATTCAGTACTTCACAGCATATAACTTGAATGTTATTTGTAAGTTCGGAAATATTTTATTTCGTTTGCATGGTTTCTTTATGAATTTCTGCACCTTCCAGCGACTGACTTCAAGTTGGTCTTTGGTAAGCAGCCTACCTTTCCTTTCTACGTGAATTTCCTTGATAACTGTAGTAGTTACTTTTGAATATCTGTTAATCGTAGGTTTGTACATGTTACTCTAGATCTTGTTTTGTACTAATAAACGTAGGGGTATTTGCTTGTTAGTTATGTCTGAACACATGATGTTATACGATTTCCCCATCTCCTTGTTCAGATTGTCAGAATGTTATGTACAGATTGTACATTTATTAACTCTACAAGTTTTTTTTTTTAAAATATTGCCCAAGTGGTGAACTGCCGATTCTTCCTCAAGAGTGCTCGCCGAGGAACATCATTCCTCTTGACATTGTCAAATGTTTTGGCCACATATTATATTTGATCTAAATGAAAATTAAAGTATTATCTAGATTCTAATGATTAAGAGGTTTCAACTGTGCATTGCAATCGGGTTTTGTATGGATCTTCTTCAAATGCCCCCCCGCCCCCCTTTAATGTCTTATAGCGAATTATAAGTTTAAGCTGAGATGCACTTTAATTTTGAAATTCTATTTTATACATTTGGTTTCCACTTTTGTTGCAATGATGGGGCGCTACAAGGGTCTATATTTCTAGCGCAGTTACTACATATATGTTTACGATGATATTCCAACTCTGAGAATTTTCGTATTTTCAAATAGTAGTACAGATGCTTCCTACCTTATCCTTCGGTAGTCTCTGGCCTAATTACAACTTGTCTCGCGAACAATGTGGCAGTTCTTTGCATCTAAGCTTTAGCAACAGTGCTAATTGCATTATCGGTCGATTTTATTAATTATCTGCTTTTGGCTTATCTTGCTATATTATTTTTCCATGACATACCTTAGTTACATGAGATAAATATGTGCTTGTTACAGTCGGATGATCATGAGAACGATCCATAATGACTAAGGTTTTCTATGGCTTTTCCTGGCAAGTGCCGGAATGGCACCTTCAACACAGGCCCCGGCCATCACCTTCCCGGATCCTTTCCCCTCCCCTATTCCGGCCTGAGCCTCAGATGCCTAAAGGCCATAAATAAAAAAATCAATTCAACTGGACATTGTATAATACTTACTTTTCATAACACTTTCTAATTAGAGTAAAAATGTGCAACCGAGATGTGTTATTCTCTTTTTTAACGTGCGGAAACAATTAAGATTAACCATAGGTTTTGCGGAGGAAACCTTGGTAGAAATATTGGTCTAATGCAAAAATTGTAAACATTAAAAAAAAGAAGCAGGAGGGAAAAACATTTTCCCAGGCTGGGAATACTTACAACAAACATACTGATGGGGCAGAAAAAAACTTCTAAATTTTTTCTTCCATCATTGTTAGAATGTCAAAATATGTGCACATGCAAATCTTGGCAACTCGAGAGCAATTACTTCGGGAGATATCGGTGATATGATAGTCAGATTCTTGTTTTGGAAGAGTGAAGACAAAGTGTGAAAATACGCTTATATCTGTAAAATGCTGAAGAAAATAGAAAGCAAATATATAGTAATGGATACTGGTTGTAAGGCGCTACCTGTGGAGGGTATGTTCTTTACGGCCGCCATCTTGAAGTCCGCCATATTGAATCTCGATTGGTTCTCTTGACGGAAGGAGGTCGTGTGATATATCATTCTGGGCTAGAATTTTACGGGAAACACGTTTCTGGAGTCATTTTTGCCGTAAATGTATTATTGTGAGAGATAATGGTATCTGACTTTAATATTAGCTAAGTATGCAATAGCCAGAAAAAAAAAACATTTTGTTTTGAAATAATGGAGAAATTGAAACCTAAATGCATACAAATTGTTCCTGATCATATTGCCATTTCGATATGCATTTAGTTTCCAATTACTCCATTATTGCATAATTAGCCCATACTAATATGAAACATTATCTCTCACAATAATACCCTCCAACAGATAGCGCCTTACAACTAGTATCCATTACTATGTATTTGCTTTCCATTTTCTTCAGCATTTTACAAATATAAGAGTATTTTCACACTTTTTCTTCACTCTTCCGAAACAAGAATCTGACATGTATATCACCGATATCTCCCAAAGTAGTTGCTCTCGAGTTGCCAAAATTTGCATGTGCACATATTTTGACATTCTAACAATGATGGAAGAATTTCTGCCCCATCAGTATGTTTGCTTGTTAGAGGCTGGGAAAAGAAAAGTTAGAAATGGCGATATTCCCTTACTTCCGACCCTACAAATAAATCCTTGTCTATAGATGTTCCTTCATACATACATACATACAGGATTATACACCGTTCGTAAAGTTGATATGAAATAAACTATGTTCTGTTCCTCACTAATAAGTAGAGAATTTGGCAACTTTTCTTCCACACGTCAATTGTTCGTAATATAAAATGAACAACTTCATTGGTACGGAAAATAACAAACTTTATTTGAAAGCATGTTGCAAAACGTTGTATATTCCTGTAAATCGGTATGAAGGAACATCTATAGAACCTGACACCCATTTACATCTCAATTATTTTATCGGGCAAGCCGACAAACAAGCATGCCCTTTGTACCTTAGCCACATTTTTCAAATTTGTTTTTGGTGGGACAATCAAATACTTCACCTGCATTCTAAGATCATAACAGTCCGCACTAAAATTATTTCTTTATTGCGTATTTTTCAGATTCGTGGGAAGATAGTTCGACTCTCGCTGCCCTCTTACTATTACCATTTATTTTAACTTCGCCGTCTCTTGGTAAGAAGAAAGTAAAGGCAATATGGAAGCCATCACATTCTGAGGTGAGGGACGCCTTCATCACAAGAATTGCAAGTGATGCTGACATAGTTCCTGCATTGGAGGCTCGAAAGGCAAAACTGCAGTCATTTGGATCAACGCTTCAACCGTGAATCTTATTGGTTGGACCTCTCACACAGGATTGCCACGCTGTAGTTGTGGTAGAAGAAACACAGTATATCTTCTCGTCTCCCCTTTCAGCCGTGGACGCTACCTACAAGATCTTCCACGCCACAGGGGCACTGTACCCCGAGGAAGCACACGATGTCTGTTTTTTATTCAGAAAGGATTGTATGGTATGAGTACAGTATACGACCGTCCAACCCAGACTGTCAATCACCTACTAACAGACTTAGGACTAAATCATCAGTAAGAAGGACAGGTAACGTACGTATTGAACAATATATATATATGAACAAAAAAAGGTCCATTGTGTTAATTTATGTTTGACTTTCATATACTTGTGCGTGTGTAACAAAATTGCTAGTTACATTATTTTCTTCATCTCATGATTTCCATGTAACATGTATGCTCGCAGTGGGTGTCGTGTCAATTTCTTCTCAATTAATAGTTTACTGACACATATTCGTCAACAATGCCGGGCATTGGCAGGTAGCAATGAGTTTCGTTGCGGGCAGCAAGACTGTTTGCGGCACTTTAGTACCCCTCGGTCGCTGCGCAAACATCTCCAAAAAGATCATACCTTTGTAATCGGAATGATTCAGCAGACTGTGAAAGAAATGTGACTTTCTCCAATCCCTCGTCCATTTCTCACCGCGGTACCAGCTCTACTGTACATGTAGATTCGGTTACACCAACACGTGACATACAGCTGCAGTTGGCTACTTTCTTTGCCACTTTATATTCTTCGTTACGTGTTCCACGTAATACTATCCAGCTTATCGTAGATATTTTATCACAGTTATTAGCAGCATCAAAAAATGGAATTCTTCAATGTTTTAATCAAATTATTCAAACACACGGGATTACCGTTCCTAATGAGGTGCACGATACTCTTACTAATGCTCTTACAGATTATGCAGGATGCCTATCTCCTTTCCAAACAGAGTTCAAACGTTTTGGATTCTATGAAAACAATGGAACACTAATTCGCCCCCTTGGAAGTGACAGTAGGCCAACGCTTCGAACACACTCGTACAACAAGTGGAGCAACCACTATTGTTAACAAGTCTAGTACTATGCAGGTCATACCCATTTCGATTGTTTTGGAGAAATTTTTGACTATTACTGGTGTTTTGAAAGAGATTTTAGAACTGCAAAATCGCTTTCAACATGACACAGGAGTTATTGAAAATATTGTACAAGGCAGAGCTTGGAGCGATATAATCGCTCACGATGAAAAGGATGATGAATTATTGCTTCCTCTGGTTCTGTACTACGATGACTTTGAAATAGGAAATCCTCTCGGTAGCCATGTCACAATTCACAAATTGGGTGGAATCTATGTCTCTCTCCCGTTCCTTTCCACATACTTAGCTTCACAACTAAAAAACATCTTTTTGTTAGGTTTATTTCATTCCTCAGATAGGAAATCATTTGGAAATAGAATGATATTTCAGAAAGTGCTGGAGCAGCTCAACTTTTTGCGTAATGTTGATGTTGTAACGGAGACATATATGCAGGCAGAATACGTTTTCAGGTAGTGTGACTGTCAGGGGATAACCAAGGATTACACAGTATTCTTGGTTTCGCCGAAAGTTTTGTCTCTAATCATTGCAGTCGCATATGCATTGCTGATAAGCGACAGCTGCAGACAAAATGCATTCAAGACAATGCACTGTTGCGAACAATGGAAAATTATGACGAGGATTTATTATTGAACATTTCTGCAACTGGTATTAAAGAAAGGTACATGTTTCTTGATACATTGGATGGGTTCAGGCTATTTGACCATGTAGGAGTAGACATCCTTCATGACTATTTAGAAGGATGTTGTCGGTACGTTATGTCCTTTTTGATTGACTTCTTAGTGGTACAATCTAAACTTATTCCTCTAAATATTTTGCAAAGTAGATTAGCAACGTTTAACTACGGGCCAGACTCTCACTCTTCTCCCTCTAATTGCATCACTGTTGAAGGTACTAATATTAAAGTTAACATGTCCGCTGCGGAAATGATGGTTTTAGTACGATACTTTGGTCTGATAGTTGGATATTATGTTCCCCATATCACTTAAACTTAACTTCTTTGTTAATCTTATAGTATAATGCACATATTAATAACGGTTTTGAACTAGAGAGAAAATAACGGAAGGCTCCAACCACACACAATCGTTACAACTACAAAGGAGGATCAAAAAAGTAAGATGAGTTTAGCTGTATAATCCATTGTTTTCTTTGTAATTCACACCTCTGTTTCTCGTAGGTCTGAACGTGTAGAACATCTGACAACCACCAGAGCGCAGCGTGTTACTGCATTTGCTGAAAACGGGAGGTGAAAATTTGCGAATCGACTCGAACAATACAAGGAAAGTTCGCAGTGTCGTTCATTTCTTTTGTACAAAGGGAAAGAGACTGACTGAAATTCGTAAAGAACCGATAGAGGATTATTGAGAGGGAAACAGGTGTACGTAAACGTAGGGTGAAACGCGTTTGTCAGCTACAGAAGTGATGTGACGCGATCGGGGAAATTTAAGTACTTTTTTTAAGAAATTTAATCACGTTCGTATTTAGGACTGGTGGATTCGATTTTGATTCTATTTGAAGAAAGTTTTGTAAGTTCGAATTAAATTCTTCAGTATACAGGAAGTCCTAAAAATCCCCCTTCCCCCGTCAATTGGAATAAAAAGCAACAAAATCGATTTCCTACTCGAATCCCCGAACATTTTGCGTCAGTTTAAATTCAACTTAAGAAAACCATATTTCTTCGTGATTGGGATCAATCTTCCATGAGATTGATTCCATGATTGGGATCAAAGTTTGAGACAGGTCCACCAGCTCTTTGCTATACTTTCCTGTTTTATTGCTGTCCCTCCGTCCTTCAAATTATTGAGCATGGGATTTAAGTATTGAAGTGACTGGTATTATTCACAAAAACATACCAGTTGTGTTGAATTTACCATATTTGGAGAGTAAGGGTTTGATATTTCAGTCTGGTTTAACCACGTTAATGTTTACTTCACTATCCCGACACGCTTAGTGGATTGGGGATTTGTGGGATGGTGGCTAAAACAGTTATCTGATTGGAATAATTGACACGAGAGTGAATTACTTCAGCAACAATTTAACGATCAACTGATACAATAATTTCAAAAACCTTAGAAATTTGCCCCGAAGATCTTGCTGGGAGTGGTCTGGGTTAGTTGCGTGTGAAAAGCCTAGACCTCACACCGCGATGTCTATTCTTGAAAATACGAAGATCGGAATATCAGCGTGGGTTGGCGACTGCATTCATCTCCACAGGTCAGGAAATTCAAAATAATAGTATCTGCACGAAAAAGAATGGTAACTGTTTTGACATCGTTTAGGTATTATGTTCATTTCCTGCCACACGGTACCACCACTAAAGCAGAGGTAATGCCAAATGGTGGACACTCTTAGTAACGCCACCTGCACGATATTGCGAGACTACATGCAGTCCAAGGCACCCCTGCACGCATAACAGCTTTCAACTGGGAAGTTGTTAAAGCACTCTGTATACAGTCTGGATCTTGCCCCGACGTATTACAATTTTTGGCCCCATCAAAAAACACCTCCGTGGCAAACGTTGACATAATTGGGGCAGTGCAAGACGCCACCGTCAACTACCTTAGAAGTTTGGAGCTAGAATTATTTGCAATTGGCATGAACGTTTTAATCTCCCGCTGGAATAAACTTTTACTCCGCAGTGACGGCTATGTGGAATTCTAGTGTGATAGCATGTGCATAACATACTAGATTTCAAAATATGTAGTCCTTCACGTTCAGTTGCATTATGAAACCGACTTTGGAACCTCATTTGTATCTTGTACGAGATATTATTTAAATTCAGTTCCACTATTTTGAACAACGTAATTTGCAAGAAAACATTATTAGCCGAAGTTACATAAATATTTGCTATCCAAACAAAGGCAGAAAGGAATCAACAAATGTACCTATTGTGAGAATATAAGAAACATGCAGCGTCATCTGAACCCACTTTACCGAATGGATTTTTTCTGACAACTGAAACTACCTGGACACAACGAGATGCTTCATCGTTGACGTCGAATTTCGTATCAAAGTCTGCCTTTATGGAAGGTATCGTATAAGATCAACAGATTTTTGAAAACATACAGGGCTCACTTGAACAGACTCTTAATCTATAGGCATTCGTAGGGTAATGTATACACTGAAGTCAGACATTAGAGTTACAGTGTTTGGAACCAGAGAGAAAATAGTGGAAGATTGTAACTACACATTGTCACTCGTTTCAACTAGTTTGTACGCGTTGTAATGCAAATCCAGTTCCACTGTTTTGAACAACGTAATTTGCAAGAAAACATTATTAGCAGAAGTTACATAAATGCTTGTTATTTTTCCAAACAAAGGCAGAAAGGAATCAACAGATATATCTATTGTGAGAATATAAGAAACATGCTGCGTAACACCTTTCATCTGAACCCACTTTACCGAATGGATTTTTTCTGACAACTGAAACTGTACCTGGACACAACGAGATGCTTCATCGTTGACTGCAATTTTTTCCCCACACATGAAAATGTCAGATAATTTACCTTGAAGGAACGTATCATTTAAGATCAACTGATTTCTTAAAGCTATAGTCTTACAAATGTTGACTCTGTTGCAAGAAGCCCGTGCAGCGATCTTAGATATTCTGTGCCTCGCTTCGAACCTCATACTCCAAACTTGAGTAAGTGGCCCGAACTTTAATAGCATATCTGGGTAGTGCAACAGAAAATGAAACTTAGGTGTAAGATGACATTTGGTATGGTTCTGATATAATTCGTTAAAATCCGCAATTAAGAACTGAAACTGTTCTACAGAATCAATATAAACTCTAGAATTTGAGTCTCTATAATTTTACGTAGATACAAATACAATTCCCATACCTCACAATTGTGGGGAACATAATATCCAACTATCAGACCAAAGTATCGTACTAAGACCATCATTTCCGCAGCGGACGTTTTAACTTCAACATTAGTACCTTCAACAGTGATGCAGTTAGAGTTAGAAGAGTGAGAGTCTGGCCCGTAGTTAAACGTTGCTAATCTACTTTGCAAAATATTTAGAGGAATAAGTTTGGATTGTACCACTAAGAAGTCAATCAAAA
>JAGDQP010025767.1:0-26003 GCA_022664845.1 Lepisma saccharinum
AACAGACATTTAGCATTTACTTTTTTAAAAAATAAAAAAAATAAAATGGCGTAAATACACTTGTCATTTCTCTCAAGAATTCCAAAACATAACGAAAATAAATGCACGAATTAAATAAGTCTTTAAAAAGTCAATATATACTGAACAACTCGCTCTTATTTGTAACTTACCATTTATTGATGGATTAACTTCTTCTACAAACTTGGTCATTTCTATTTCAGACCATTTAGGATTATCATTTTCGCGTTTCTCACTCACATAGAATGGCGCTGACATCGTTGTGAGGTGAAGTGTGTAATAATAGGATAACTTTTCTGTGGGTTTCTTCCCTCGTCCACTCTTTAATCCGAGTAACGGTGAACCACTTCTTGGGGATCTACTGTACATTTGACCGCCTCCAGACTTCCCCCAAACATTCGGATATTTGGATTCCACGCAGATGTTATAGGCAATGATCTGGATGACATTGCGCAATCTTCTCTAGAAGAGAAAACGTGGTAATTAACAAGTTGATCCATAAAACAGAAACGCCATCTTTAAATTTACCATTTCTTTGAAAGATACATACAGAAATTTATTGTGGGACTCTCTGGGAATCAAACAAAGGTCTCCTCTCATTGTACCTGACGAGTGCTTTACAACTGAACTATCAACTACATTTTTTATGACTTTTAGGTTTGCCAACTACAAGACGAGTTTTATATAATGTCTTTCTTTGATTCCAGCTAAACCTACTCATTTTCGGTGCTAACAAGTCGTCATGTTGAGAGCTTTTGATGACGACTTTTTCTGTAAATCATGCAGGACGAACGTATGGCTACCCAACCTTTGTACTGAGTTGATATGTTTGCGAACATCAGACCGGCACTGGCGAGGCAAGCAGAAAGAGTCCTGCTGACCGCCATATTATTACTCAGGTTTTCCCTCAGATTTACCACGCGAAAGCCCGTTTGAACAATGGTCCTTGTCTCACCATCTATCTTTCCTTCCCCAGGGCTAGGACCATAAATAACACAAACAAAGAAGAAAGACTACTATCAAAAGAAGACTCAAAGGTAATCGAGCTTCATTTCTTACTAAATTATATATCACAGAACCCTACTTATCTGCATTAATCAGTGTTACAAAACAGTATAAGTTTATAAATAATATAAATTGCCCTAAAACAACCTTAGTTGTAAAACTTTTCTTTTATTGCTGCAAGTTTAATTTCTTTTCTCTGCATGAGGGGAAAAATAAAAATAGTACGTATAAAAAAAATCTAATGACTGAACCGAATAAATCCAGTTCGAACACTTCTGAGTTTTCATTTTACTCTCACTGATATATCTGAAAATATCACATGGTTCCTGTTGCTGCCACGGAGACATTAATTCACTACGTTAACCCCCTTCCCCTCATAATTGTAAAAAAAAAAAAACTAACCTGTTGAGAGAAGACCGGTATCCACTCTTTCCATCTTGGTGCAGCGCAGTGCTGTGCCAAGAGCTCCTGGGAATGGCACAGCATGGTTTCACCCCATATCAAAGAGCTGAGCTGCTTCCTCGCTTACTCCTGCATACATATACATTGCTATTCTGAAATTAAAGAAACATAATCTGGTAATAATACAACAGTATATATACGGTACATTGAAATACGTAAACACAATTATGTAAATTGCACCACATGCTACTCCCCCTTCCATTCTTGACAGTGAAAGATAAAAAAAACTATTTACAAAAAAAAAGTTTCATTTAGTACAGAGTAGAGTAAGCAAGGTTACCAATGGCTTTGCAACTCTGAGGAAAAGGTTCTCAACCATTTTTCGTTTGCCTTAACGATCAACAATCGCGGGCAGAGAGCTCTGTAAGTGGTAGCCTCCAGTAAGCAGAATCCTTAAGGAATTTCTACTAAGTTGTGATGCTAGCGTCCACTTTCGATAGCAGGGTGATTGCACCAGTTTCCGGCCATGTCCCAATTTCCAAACCACTAGAGCTTTAGAGATAAATAAATACGGCTTGCGATGACTGGCACACACACACCGCATGTTTTTAGTCAATCGTTGATATGTCCAAATGCAATCCGTGTTCTCATCGGCTGTTTCAAATTTTGTGAGACTCACTTAAATCAGTGATGAATCCGTCACCCACATCGTTAGAAGGAATAGGCATTTCTCCTATTACTTTTACTTATATTTTTAGAGCACAACTGACGAGTGTGTCTGGATACTAACACACCAATTACTGATAGACATTTAAATGTGGCCGGGAACTGATGTTTGCTGGTATCTTGGTAAGATTTATTATTTTAAGAGGATAGAAATATAAGCTTTTTCTTTGTATACTTGTTAATACACAACTTAAAACTCCAAGGTATGTATTTACGTCATTTCTTCTCTTTGTCATGTTCTTCGTGTATATTTACGGGACTCGGAATTGTGCTTAAGTGGGCGAAAACCTGTGCTATCACCCTAGGAAAAAAAAAACAAAAAAAAAAACATAATTTTAAAGATAATTTTCTATAGTTTTCAAATCAAACTACACGAGAATATAGACTAATTCCTTTTGATTTCTCACACTCTTTACAAATCATAGCGCCATATCAAAGGTCCGGTAGACAATCGTTGCTGTTAAGTCCCGCATCCAGGGCAAGACCTACCCAAGACTCCTACGTGAGATTAATACAACCATTATTGATGTTTAGAAATCATTGACCATCCACATCTACTCCTATCCATAGTCAATCATGCTACTTCCAAACATGACTACGCACCTCCACATCGTTCCCTAAAGTTCGTGGTCACTAATCTACTGAAACATCTCTGATGGCATGAACAGCGTAATGTTTGTCTATGTATTCATTGTTTAAGGGATCACTAACATTTCCTAAACCTTTTTTAGGCGTGAACAGGCATATATTCACTCATACCTGTAAATTTTGAATGTTTCGGTGTTAAATGAAAATTTGGTGTACCCATATCTCCGATACCTTGCCTTTGAATTTTTGTTTTTCCACAAGAATTTTGCACAAAACTTAATCAAGAACGAAATTATCATCAAGGAGTATTGACTGTTCAAACGAATCGGAAACCTCGTGTCATTTTGGATATTACATTTACTTGGCAAACTTAATAGGTGAAACTTACACAAACACTGACCTTTGTGCACGATGTCACGGGTTCAATTCCCACCGGGGCCCACTTTACCAAAAACTTTAGGTCCCGTCCTTAGAATCTCACCAGCCTGTTTAGGACGTTAATAATGCAATCAATGAATCACACACTGATCAAACATCATACCACTTTGGATTTTTAATTAGGACTGCAAATCTACTGTGGCGAATTAGATGAAATGAATTCATTTAAGTTGCCTTTGTCTTTGGCTCAGGAAGGAATCGGTTAGGACCTTACCTAAGGTGCAATTCGCGTATTCGTCTGGTAAAACTAAGAAAACCCTCTGTCAGAATGGTCGGGTGCAAACTTCAACACTGCGTACCTACGGCCACATATTTCCCACAATGCAATGAAATTAAAATTTGCAATTAAGAACCGTTGTTCTTCCATATCACAATTCCTTTATATCATGTATATGTGTATCAAGCTGCATTACTTAGTTGATTACATCGACTTAATGGCATCTGCATGGACGCAGTGTTCCTGTAGATGGTGCACATGAAGGACAATAGTATTTATTGACGACGGAAAATTATCCTCTCTATTTCTCTTCTATACATCGTTGCCATCTGTGCTACTTTTTGATTCTTCAAAGTTTTGGATTTTGATTTTAAGACTTTTCTTTTTTCCCCAATGGTATTATTGTTGGGAACGGGTTCACTTCAACCAAATTACTGTCGATCAGTGTCTCCATTACCCAGTGAGTTTTACTGAACGATCACTTCAGTATCGTTGTAGAAGAGGTCAATGGTATTACCATGGGGAAGAAATTAGGCGCGCAACGTTTAGTGATCACGCAGTAATTCACACGAGCATTGATGAGCTTTAATGTAGGAGATAAGAGGTTGCTACCTTTGACATTTTTAATTGATTATAATTAAGTAAGATGTTACAAAGAGATAGAAAGATCTTTTGCATACGAAGTTAATATTGACGGGAATGGCATTCCATTTTGATAGTTTTTTTTTTAATAGCTGATATTGCATTTTATACAATTTATCGCTCGCGGAAATGTATGGAAGTAATGCCACCATCCCCTGTACACGCAAAAAATAATAAATGTTCGGAACGTTAAATATCACGGAATTTATTTCGTTATTAAATATAAGTTGATTTCGTAAATAAAAATGGTAAACGATACTAGTAAAAGTAGTTAACAAACTAAGAACGCTTTCGTGTGCATAATAACTTATCGTACTTTCAACAATATGTATCGTTACATGTACTAACCGACCTCAATGTAATGTAATGTTTGCTAACCTAATACAACGTAGAACGCACAGTAATCTACACCCTTCATAATACCTCAATAAGTGGATATATTTTAAGTGTCCTAGTACAAAATTTAGAGATTTAGACATCCAAGGTACCGTAAGTTAACCAACTACAACAGAATACTTCAGTCTTGCACTTCCTGGATTTACCGAATCAAGACGATTTCAATAAATAATTGGATAATTTTAGTAAAAACATAATAGGCATCGACTTCTCAAATACGTACGATTTGTATACCGATACCTAAAGCTGTGCATTCACTATTTATCTACAAACTTCGTAAATAATGTGTGTTCCGAATTTACGTTTGGCGTTCCCTTGGTATCCACCGGTTGATTTTGACGGAACCTAACCTACTCTAGCAAACAGTCACTATTACAATAATCACATTGCGTACCTTAAGAAATGCATGGTTCAGAAAAAAAAACTCCTGCTGGAAGCTTAACTTCTTTAAAACTATTTACTTACAATAATGTACCTTATCATGTACTGGTAGTTTGGTTACTAAAAATACGATGGGAACCACTGCACAGACTTCTTCACGTACACCTTAAATTACACATAGAACAAATTAATAATGAGATAGAAGTATGGGCCGCTTATACTGTTTTCTATGAATATGGTAAATAAACCAATAAGCTATATGGTGTTAAAACAAAATTCACTCCCCGTAATTGATTGCAGACCGTAAACAAATACATTGCAGTGGAAAGGAACGTATCCCGCTTCTTACTAAACAGAATAAAAACAAAAAAACATTAACTGTAATATCATGCTACTAAGAAACATCCAAATGAATGAAGATATATTACCATAATATTTTCCATTGAAAATAAATGTGGGTCACTAATATCGTACTCATGTCCTAAACATATGACCATTGCAAATCAGTCAACCTGTCCGATACGATTCTGGTCAGTGTACAATTCAACGACTTCCTCTCAGAGTTTCTCTTTCTTTAAGTGTGATGTGTTTATATCACTAACCCACCATTAAAAATTGAAAATTATATTAATTGGAAACTCAACTTCTAAGTGGATTTATGTTGCTCGCTTCAGATTAGTTCAAGTTTCTAGTTCTCCATATCTTGCATTCTAATTGTGAGTCTACACTAGGCCGATTTTTTGTGCAGACTGTAGACACATGTTGACAAAGATTGTCTCAAGGGCCGCAACAAACCTCGCTCGATCGTTTCCTCACTACTCAGAATTGACGACGGATGGAAAACAAGATACACAGAATATATAACTTGTGATTAGAGACAGGAAGAACGCATTGTGAAAACACGAGTTAATCGTGTGTGCAATAGAAAAAAAACACTCTAACTTCCACATGCCTTTGTTCACAATTTTGTATTAAATTTCCTAATGCGTTTATATATATATAAAGAGAAAATTAATTTTCATTAAAAAATCAAACAAAACTACACCAGGCTTCGATCTGGGGTTTCTTGGATTAGCTTTCCGACATGCTACCAACCAAAATTTAAATTGACAACTGGAAGCATCTGCTTGGAAGTAATATTTACTTTTAAAGAGTAATGCGCATGTGCGAGAATGGTTCAGCCTGGTCCGCTATTCCTGTCGATAGTCGTAAATAAATATATGCATCTTTAGCAAATACACAATTACACAACCATACAATATAAAAGAAAATATTTTAAATCATTATTCCGAAAATAAACTGTTTCAGAAATAACGTAAAATATGAAAATATATACACACAATGTATATAATTATAGTTCAGTTTATTAATTTTCTGATATAATATTAGTCAATTTTCTTGTTTTCTTGAGATTATTTTCCTCAAAGAAGTCTTAAACGGAGGGGAGAAATTCTTTTATATGCATATTTTGAGAGTTATCTCGCCTTTCCTTGATTGTTTACTTTTGTCCATATATGGAACATCTGCACATCTTTTTTCTTTAAGTTTGATAATCTTGGAATTCGTAAAGTTTGACTACTTTTATGCATATTATTTGAATTCTATTTGTTTAAGACCAGATACATGAAATGAGGATAGTAGGTTAAACGAACTTGTCAAAATATGTACGGGTACATAATTATAGCTCCAAGTATCTGACAACCTTATAAACAGTGATAGCAGTAACGTTGCGAATTTATTGAGACAGTATATCTAAATCATTTCGGGTACCGTATTTTAGAAGTTTATTTTTGTGTTCAAACGTATTGTAGTACTTTGCGCGACGAAATATATTAATTTGAATGGTAAGCAATGATGCGTAAATGTTCTCTAATGGTTTCAAAGTTTGGAGTAGCAAGGAAACCATCAAAGATTTCGCTGTTTGAGGCGGTCGTCATCAACATGTGCATGCACAGAAATTTGCCCGCCTAGTGTGGACTTACCATAGTGATATCCGCGAACTCTTTAAATTATTAAGAATATAAAAGCAATGAAAAGCTTAGCATTTTTCGTTAGTAGTAAGAAAAATGTACTATTGTAAAAACAATCTGCCTGCCATCTCTTATCCTTCATCACATATTGGGGCAAAATACTGATAGATGACAGCTATAATTCTTACGGCCGTATAATTATAATTGCTCCTTTGGCGAAGTTATTTTGTTTAGATTACTTAAATGCTTCGTCTAAGATTCGGTTACTTTAGAATCTCTAAGGCTTTCGAGATGATTGTTTACGTCGCGTACTACACGATCAGGTATAGCGAATATATTATAATCTTTAAACATCTCCAATTCATCCAAAAATTTAAACCTCTTCATGCTCTCCAGCATTCACGCTCGTCAGAGATTCTGGCAGACACTCAAGTAATGGGGGTGTCACCTCCTAAATACTTGACTACACACCCAGCTTTAAAATTAGTATGGTTAAAATTCGATAGAAAGTCCACAAAACTCTACTTGTAGCCCCAAACTGAAAATGCTGGCAGAATAAACCATATTCCGACAATTGTTCATTGCTTAACCCAAGCGCATCGGGTGGTTGGTTTTGACCAATCTCTCATCCCTGGTTAACTTTCAAACAGCCTTGGTGCAACACATAGCCCAATGATATAGTCATAACCACGCGGTCAACCACTAATTAATGAATGGGGAACGAGGATGTAAGTTGCTTTCTTTTAGCATTTAGGAGCAGGGGGATATTAATAATCGCTCGGGCCCGCCAAGGAAAAATTAAATTTGCCCCTGAACAGAACATATACTCCTGCGGTGGATTGCAAGAAAAATACTTAAGTGTTAATCTGACTTAAGTCAGACTATCGAGCTCTACATAATACTGGAGCGACTACTTAAATCATAAAACGGGCCACACAGCGATAAGAAGCGTATAAAACTGAGTTAGAACTGAAAATTTCATCCACATTGGATTAGACAGGAAGTGGCCATCAAGTGTAAATATCTGTTCTGGCGTCTATCTTTCGACAATAAGTTGTCAATCCAGTATTATGTAGAGCCTGACTTAAGTCGGATTTTACAACTTAAGTATTTTCTTGCATCTCAATTTAGGAAGTTTAAAAACATTTGTATCGGTTAAGTCTTGATTTTGGTTATATTTTTTTCCCTTAAGTCATTTATGGGAATTTAAGAGACCCGTATATTATTATTATTATTATTATTATTATTCCCGCCTCTCCAATAAAATTGTCTGCTGAAATATCCCTTCCTAAAGTTCATTATTGATAATTATTGAACGTCAAAACTTGTATCCTGTACTACTTATGACAAATCATAGCAACTAATAAACATGACAAGGTCATTCCTTTCTTATGACAGATATTTGTGTATACTTTGTGATGCCAAAGGTACTTCCATGTGGTTTGTATAGGATACAGAATTTCTGAAAACTTATGGCTGATTTTCATGAAAGCTTGGGTTGCTTGCGATTTCAGTGAACAGCCAACTGAAACATGTGTTACAATTGAAACACGTGTTACACTTACCTTACATTAAAACATGTGTTTCAATTGGCTACTCACCCAAATCGCAAGTACCGCAAGCTTTCATGAAAGTCAGCCTTTAGAAGAAACATTGACAATTCCAATATTTCCGATTTTTTTTACTGCTTTCCTAGCGAATTACGTACTTGTTCTTGTAGGCCCTGGGCAGAGCAATATACTGGAGCTCCTACCTGTGCAGACCCCATGAAAACAATTTTTTTTATTCTGACGAAAAATGTATTATTTACAAAATAAGCATACATTTTTCGAACTTTATCTAAGACCAAAATAAATTAGCAGTATCTTACTTTTTTTCTAATAAACAATAAACTTCACATCTCCATTTGTCTGGAATTCAGATAAGTCCGTTGTTCATCACAGTATTACATGACCCAACAATATCTATAATTTGCAGCAGATATTTCAATTGGAATTTTACAGACGGTGGTAGTTCAGTATGAATTATAAATTAACACAAGGGTTTGCGAAATTTCTTTGTACAGAACTGATTTATTTATTGTCGCGAAGTCAATTGCCATGTTCCCTACACATAAGTATGAGCCAGTTCAAACATTGCTGGCCCATTGTTCTGTGAAAGTGATTCTTTGTGAGTTTTAATCTTGAAAACGAACGTTCCCCTATACATGCAGTTGATCACCATCATAGACAAGAACATTTTCAGTTCAATTTCAACGTTGGGAAATATTAATTAATTTCAAATTTCTTGCAATTAATTTTCTATATAACACAGGGATATTTCTTATCAATAATTATATAGTGTTTGAGATGTTTGCATTCATTTAAGATATCACCATAATCAAAATCTATGTAACACAAACTAGTCAGTTTCTCACACTTTTTGTTTGGCTGAACATAATAAATTGTTTTCAATTGACTAAAGAAGGAAAACAGATTTTCAAATTGATGGCAAAGCTTCAGCATGTTTTGTCAGATGAGGGATCAAAGAGTACAGACCAGGGATAAATGTTTCTGCCCTGAACATTTTACTTTTGCTTAGCAGATTTTCTTGTTTTGATCTATCAATATATAAAGGCACTTCTCTTTTGTTCCCGTTTCTTGACATCAATATAATCCAAATCTGGGCTACTCTTCTTGGCCTTCAGTTCATTTCGCTAAATTTGCTTCTAGGATCTTACAGGATCTTACTTTGTTCAATCTTTCAAGAATGCCGTTCTATCAGAAAGATCGCTTCCTGTTTCTTCATTTCCTTGATCGATTCTTCCCAATCCACCTACATGTTCAATTCCTGAGGGAGTTGATACAGGGTCCAATACGTTTTATCAGGACTTTCTCGAGTTTGAGAATTAGCCGGAAACTACGTAAGAAGTTGAGCACGTGGAAGAGCTACGCGCAGGAGCAGAACATCTTGCACAATAAGTAACAGCAAGAAGCGGTGATTCTGCAACTGCCCGCATAGCGTGATGGTTAACGTAGCAGCAAGCTGATCCACAGATCCCGGGTTCTAATTCTAGCGTCGTAATTTTACATATTTTTTTTAAAAAAAGAAAATGAACTTTTTTACGTTTTTATGTATACCGTATACGCATTAGGAAATTTGATAAAAGTAGTGACCAAGGGCATTCGGAGGTTAGGTAAGGTCAGGTGCGGTGCTTTTTTAATTGCACAGATACTCCAAGAGGGCAGCACTGTGCTCAACTAATGACGTAGATTCAGGCTAATTCTCGAGCGCGAGGGAGTAGTTTTTTTTTCTTTTACTTTCTTAACCTTCACGCAGTACAACTTCATTTCTTTCTTCATGCAGTGCAAGAACAGCATCAGAATGTGAACCATTTTCTGTCCGGCAGACTCTTGAACACATGGTCTTCTGAAGATGATACCAGAAGTTTGCAACGATACACAGAAGCCTAAGCTTTTACTCCCGCCAAATTCAGCCGGTATGCAACAGAGAAAAACGTAAATAGTGAGCTTATGACGGTTCCGTGCTTGCAATCCAGTATGACTTCCGGGCATATTTGAAGCAATATCATAAGACTGCAGTAGCTTAATAGCGGAATTTTGTTTCCATTCGGGAAACATACAACAGTGTCTGCTAGATTTTGCGTTCCGTGAAGAAAGACAGAATGAACTTCATGTCTACCCTCTTCTCAGCCAAGTTTATCTGTTTTGGACACTATTAGATATTGAAGATTTTATGTACTAAACAATATACCCTAAATAATTTGCTATCAACCAGTTATTTACATTTATTAAACGCTGGTATTCGATATGAGAAAAGTGAACACTGCAGCACGTCACAACAGTGCAACGTCTATGTCGCATACTTCTAGAAAGTTGATTCTGAAAGCCCAATCACATTTTACCAGTTATCATTTCCCAGTGGTCATTGCTTATAAGGAACTGACGTAGATTCTTTTTCAAATTGAATGAAATATGATCAGGTTAATAAATTTGAAATGATTGCAGTGCCCCGCCGAGGTTCATGTCGAGTTGGGGGCCCCTGGCGATGACCCAGCGGGTGAGTGTGATCGATTACATGACTGATTTTTTTAAAATTTTCTTTCAGGCCTTTAGGAATCTAAGGTTTAGGCTCTAGTGGAGGGGAAAGGATTTGGGAAGGCTTCGGCCAGGGCCTATGTTGAAGGTTTCATCCCACGCATTTGCCTGGTGTGACTGAGGAGAACCCCTGGAAAAATCTCAGTCAGGATGTTCGGCCGTTGGGATCGAACAATTGCATTACTTAATCTAATAACTGTATGAATCCAGATAGCGGAAGGAACATTTAGGTTACATGTTCACTGAGAAGGCCGTTCAGGGCTACGTAAAGGATATTTCGATGAGGATAAAAACGGGCCGCCTAAAGCCTCGGGCCCGTCTGCTTTGCAGGCCTTAATGTTACGCCACTGTATTGGAGTAACTAAACTAGTTAGCCATCCAAAAATCAATAACATCAAATTATACTCATTAACTTTTTAGACACTCGAAACCGATCGATTCGATTGTCATTTCACTTCCAGTAAGTTTTCACCCCTGCGCGATGTGTTTGATTAAAACACAATATAGTAATAGCAATCTGGACAAAGCTGATCACAATTTACAATTTATCATTAAATGCTCTAGCTCAGCGTTCCTCAAACTGTGGTCCGCAGACCACAAGTGGTCCTCGAGCCGTGTCCTTGGACATGCGCAGGTTGAACCGTTTAACCTATCAACTAATAAAACTGATCCGCACTTCAAAACAGTTTGCGGAACGCTGCTCTAGCCTAATCACTGAGCAATATTAAAGCATGATTTCACTGATAAAAATTGTTTCTTATCGTTATCGGGGAGAGGGTTCACAAAACCGTCGTAATATGAAATTGATCGTAAGTGAACTCTTCATTCTTCAAGTCTGATCCAAGGATATTCTAATAGAGGATATGTGATTTCCCAAAAACATGAAGCCTAATGTCACGGCTAAGTCCCGCGCAGTTAGATCACTTACTCCAACCGAGAACATTGTTTTCACCTAACAAAGATGGCAGCAAGCTCTGTAGCTGTCTGCTAACCAACCAGCTGCGTCGCCTTGTCGATACTTAGTTGTTTTTCAGCTTGATTCTTTCGCTGGATGAGATAGCTATAAGCGTAAAATCTATTAGAACATCATTGTTCTGATCATAATTCACGAAAGTGATCGTACGATTTCTGTTAGAAAATTGGTCGTAAGTTGCAGCAAGTTTGGGTGCTAACTGGGTAAGAAACAGAGGGTTGTTATAACAATAGATCTCTCTACCCAGATAGAAACTAAACTTGCAGCAAGTGTGTACGAGATTTGGCATTGCAAGTTTGCACACTTGCTATAATCCTGCAGCAAACCTGCTACAATCCTGCGGCAAAATTAGCTACAATCTTGCTACAAACTTGCTAATGGGCAGGGAACAAAGTTGCCTTTCACCCAAAACTTGATACACACTTGTCTTGTTAAACATCAAGCCTGCGGCGGGAAAAATTTAAATGTCTGGATTGGAACTTGAGCCTAGAATCTTTAATTATTGTATTCTTTTTTGTTGTCCGTCACTCTAACCGATGCTCTATCGTGCCACTCCTAACTGTCTTCTATTTTACTAATTTTTTTATCTTACAAAGACAGTTCCTGTAGAAGGTGAACGGATATGTGCTGAAATTCGAAACTGGGTAAGTTTATTGATCCTGTTTTGGAGCTATAAAGCCTGCTTCGTTGATTTTTCTCAAGCGAGCCTTCTCAGGAAAATCATAATAATGTGCATACTTTGCTGCCCTGGCCGATGCCATGTGGTGATTTTGGTCTTTGTATTGCATATAATGAAAGAATAAATGTCTAACCTGAATTGAGGAGTTTGATAGAATAAGGGAATACGTTGGAAATAGGAATTTTGAGAAAAATAATGTTGAAAATTAAGTAATGTTTCTCTTACACAAAACAACATAAATGTGGATTTTTGTTGTTGTTGTTGTTGTAAAGAACATGTTAAAGAAGAGAAACGTACGTTTAGAACGTTTAATTTAGTTTTTGTTTTAGAAATATTTGTCTAAATGCAAGTGGGGTTTATGCCCTTTTTCCATGAAACCACTAGCATGACATTTTTTTCTTTAAAATGAAAACCTCGTTTCTTTTATAAATAATGGATAGTTTCTAAAATATGGTTTTGTATTGACTATTAGAAGCTTGAGCAAAATATTACACGAGGAAAGATAACAAAAGTACTGCTTGAAACTCTTGTCATGTGAAAGGTACTTCACCTTCAGTACTTTCTTCTTGGTTTTGTGGGACAAACTTGCTCATAGTAATTGCCCTGTTTACATTACTAACAAGATTATTACAGTGGTAAAATTCCTGGTTGAAATAACTTACGTTTATACTACAGAACTTAACTTGGTTATCGTCCTTGTACTGCCGTTGTCAGTAAAGAAACAGGTTACAGACTTAGAGTAAGGAATCTGCTTTTTTCCATACATCTGCTTTTTCCATACTTTTCCGAACATTAAAGCTCACATCGTTATGATGCTCCCGAAGTGACTTGCTTCTGAGAACCAACGAATCAGCTTTCTTTATAGCTCTCAGGATCAATAAACTTTCCCAATTTCGAAATTATGCCTAAATGCATGCATTTATTTCAGAAACTGTCTTCGCAACATAAAATGATTAGTAAAATGTACTTCATTTAGAAGAAGAACTGTGGAGTAGTTATTAGAGCGACGGATAACAAATCAATCTGAATATTCTGGCTTCGAACCCTACTGCAGACAATAGATTTTTTTTCGCCACATGCTCAATGTTTGTCTACCAACTTTTTTGTTTTTAAGAGTTGTAGAAGTTTGACCTGAAAGTTTTGTAGCAAGTTTGGTGTGCAAAGTTTGTACACAAATTTGTCACTTGTCAACTAGCAAGATTGTAGTAAGTTTACACCCCTGCAATGGCAAACTTGCTTTAAATTTAGAGACTTACAATGCCAAACTCCCTACAAGTTTACTATGCTATCTTGGTATTAGCTACTTCTGTAATATGCCAGATACCTGGTAGCACAATAAACTTAGAACAACAGTTATTCGACTTCAATTCAGCGGCATGAGATGGCAACAGGTCATCGATTGCTATGGTGATAATGAATAGTCCTGGTAACTACTCTTACTACTCTCTTTTGAAGAATAATCACTTTTACAGACCTGTAGAAGAGCATAAGACTTTCATGGTTCGTTGCCAGGGATTCTGCCAGTATTTTTAGCTTGGGGGAGCGTAAACCAAAATTCGGAAAGTGTAAGTGGAGTTTCACTGTTTCCGTAGATTTTTTAACGTAGAAATTTTAAAGTCGGGAGTGCTCTCGAGGATTTGTGGGGGGTTCAGGCGGAATCATTGTTCATTGCTTATTCGGATTAAATAATTACCTTAATACAATTCAAACTGCTGTGAATACTTTGAATTCTATTTTCACTCGTGTAGAATACTCTCAGAGGAAACTATGGTCGTCAAATCATTTTGTATTTGTTTGATTGGTGTTAAAGTTAGAAGAAATTAGTACTGATTTTCTTTACTTATGATAATGCATTCTGAAAGTAATATACCAGCTTTTGGTTCCCATGATACACTTAGGGTTACCAACTAGAAATTGTCAAATGCAGGACAAACGAGAAAAGCAGGATGTTTTTGAAATGCAGGACATATTGAATTTGCAGTAATGAACATTTTATTGGCAGAATCACGTTCATCATGTACTTTCTCTCTATCAACTGTTTTTCTTATTAAACATCAACAATATCAGCGTACATACGAGTATATATAAAATATATTTTAAAAACTGTCACAAACGACAAAAAAAATTAGATATTACAGAATACAGATATTATTTACCACAAATTCTGTGGAAATATATAATAACTTTGTGCTACTATGAAGTTCTTGATGCAGCACGTGTTTGTATTCTTCAATGGAACCTACCGTATTTTTTAAAGAAGAGCTGAATTACTTTCCTCTAGCATTTAGTGGTAAAACTCCACACATGATACACCCTTGACATGTCTTTGACGATTCAATAACATCATGCCTAATTTTGGCAAATTCACATCCACAGCACGTAGCTAGAAAATCACGTCATAACATGAATAAACAAAAACTGAAAACAGCAACTATGGTTTATCCACTCGCTCTTAGGGCTGATTTTCGTGCAAGCTTGCGATTTGGGTGAGCAGCCAATTCAAATAAGTGTTACACGTAGCACGTAATAGGGGGCCTTAAAACACGCGTTTCAATTGGTTATTTACCCAAGTTGCAAGCAAAGCAATCAATGGAAGCTTTCATGAAAATCAGCTCTTAATCGAACGGAAACATTCATTTATATATCCAGGATTCATTTATTTGAATACTACATGGGATTAATCATTACATTGTTGATCGTCATTTATTACAGTATGTCATAAATGAGGGTCTATTGTATACGATTTTGTCTTCTTTTTTTATGAACATTCTCATCACTTGGTTATCTTCAGCTGTAGAACCAGGGTTGAGGTGTAAGGAGAAGGCCAATGATGTTCTAATAGAGGATATGCGATTTCGCCAAGAACATGAAGGCAAACGTCACAGCTTCGTCCCGCCCAGTTAGCCCACTTATTTCAATCAATAACGTTGTTCTCGGCTAACAAAGATGGCAGCAAGCTCTGTAGTTGTCTGCTGATCAATCAGGTGTGTCGTCTTGGTCGATGCACAGTGGTTTTTTGGCTTCACTCTTTTGCTGGGCATGAGATAGCTATATGAGCAAATCATCTAATAGAACATCCTTGGTGAAGTCAGAGGAAGAAAATAGAGAGAACATACACGACGTCATATGAAGCCAAATTCCGGTTCGTCGGCAGCCATCTTGTGTGGCCCCATTAGAGTCCCTCTATACCGAGTACTGTGAGAATTGCCTTTTTCGAAGGAGGATGAGTGCATCTCAGAGAGGCAATACTCGGAAAAGAGGGTCTCTAAATATGGGGCCAGTTAATATGGCCGAAATGCCTCGTCCCTTCAGTCTCTTGGCTTCATTCCCCTCTCCAACAAAACAGCCTAGGGTTCCCTCTGTTTATATTCCTAATTCTATGACAAAAATTATGAAGTGTGATCATCGTGAGTGTGATATATGGACAGTAGTACCAGCCATACATCTTAGGAGTTATTAAATAGCAACAAAATACCACACGTGGCCATCGAATTTACCGTAAATAGCACAAATAATGCAAGCCCAGGTATAGTAACGTATTGCTCATTTCACGTTTAAAATGACGGAGTGTTTAAAAAAAGAAAGAAAATCAAATGCCGTCTTTTGTTCATTACTAGAAAGGCTAAAGAACGGGCATTTCCGGTAAAAACTGGGCGGTTGATAACCGCAGAGTGTCACGTTTCGAGAATCATACTCGGTTAAGGCTTTTGGAACAAAATGATTAATTAATATTATGAAAGTCCTCTTGTCATACAAAGTAACGTTTTAGGAAATACAGGAAACACTGAGAAAAACTGACCTTTAATAACCACAAACGGATATTGCAGCGGTTCTATATCTCAGTAAGTAGTAATGGGTGTGTGCGCATGGATACACATTATATTTTTACAAAAAAGTGAAAATAAAAAAAAATGTGACAAGGGCCCTTTCATAAATACACCATTCATATTAAAAATCTAATACTATGTCATTCTTCTAATTCACCTGTGTTTAATCTTCAAGCAAAAGATTGAAAACTGGTTTAGTTATGTCAAAACGAAGCTTGAAGATGATGTCCCTAAAAAGAAGTAAATGTGTTGTCAAACTATATTACAGAACTTTATGTATTGTTCCAAAAGTATATTTCTGACTTGTCTAGACTCCACAAGACGTTAGCATAATGCATTGACAAACACGGGTCCCAGGTAAGCTAATTGCTAACATTGCTATTTCGTCAAGTTGTATAAATTCTGGAAAAACTCAACTTCAGCCAGAGATCACATGAACTAATAGAACACATGAATATACATGCTATAGTAACATTTATATATGTCTGTACACACTGTTGGTGTCTCGGACACATTCGAGAAAGAGAAATATTCATGAAAAATTCAAAATAGTAGTTGCTCCTGTCCAAAACCAGTGGCGTATTTGTATTTTAAAAAATCTCTGATGTATTAATAAACATTTATCAGTTCATTTGACAATACCTGAGATATGTGAGTGAGATTAATGAAGTATGATCATAGAGTTTTGCTCTACTAGAACAAAGAATAATTTATATTTTACGATACTATTTTACAAAGTTAGGGCTGCTTTCACATAGAACACGTAATAAAATACGTGTTTCAATTAACTACTTACCCAAATCGCAATCAACGCAAGCTTGCAAGAAAATCAGTCCTTATCGTAATGGAGCAGATTTCTTTGGTTGGTTGAAGTCAAACTTAATTCATTTATTATGTCAAAGGATTTACTTTGAAAATCAACACCGTAGTCTGTTTATGAAATATATTATGGTTCTTCTTACAATTTAAGACCTTTTTACAGTATATTTTTCTTTACACTATTTCACCACTTATAGATAGATAAAAATACATTCGTCATTTCTTCTTGTCAATATCAGTTAATTTTTCACGAACCAATATTGTTTATAATACATCAGAGATACTAATATTCTAGATATACAATTACAATTTAGTCATTTAGTGGTTTAACAGTAACAGTATTATTAAGTATTTATAATTTCTGACAAGAGTATAATCACTTTAATTACAACTTCATTTTCTTTCACATGTAATTCCATTTCGTACATAGTCTGTGTTTTCACAAGTATCTGTACACTTATCAGAAACTATATCCTCGGCAACTCGTCACATTAATATTGGATGTTAATATGGAGTTGGGCTAACCTTCGCCTTTATCAGAGCTTCATTTAGGCTGAAAATACTTTTCACCAGAGGCCAGAATTTTTCCCGCGAGAGTGTTTCTGCTCTTTCAGAAGAGCTGCAGTCAGAGTAGATAGTAAAGTTGAACATTAACAAATCGGCAAACAATGGACCAAAACTTAGCATCTCATCAGCTCTTTAAGAACATTGATAACAATTTAATCAACCAAAAGATGTTCACAAATAAACATGGGCTGCCAGTTTCACCGTGCTACAGAGGAAACAAATTTCAGTTAACACAGTTTCTGATCATAGTTGCAAACTCGTATGCACCTAATTTCTGACACTCAAGGAACAAACTAGAGAACAACCAGAAATAAAAAATAATGAAGCGAGTAACAATCCTTTGCATTCTCCACAACATACGTTATGGTCGCAAACTGTGACAGTTCTCTAAGTTGGCGTAAAGATCCTACCAGGCACCGTTAAATCCTTGATCCTCGCCACTGTTGACTGACCCATTCTGTTCTTAATAATCAACTCACCCATCTACCTGCAGGTACGTGATAACATTGTGATGTATGTTGCTAAGTTCACTATTGTAAAAAGTATCCGTAAACTTGTGGTCACACTGAATACGAAAAATAAGGAACGCCCACATAGAGTAACGAAACATAGACTAGAATTCAACAGGGAAAAGTAGTAAGCTTTGCCGTACAACATGATATTCTTGAATACGATTCAGCAACGAACAAAATGCTACTACATGTTTATTTCATTACCTTTCACAAAAATCAATCTAGTTCCTCCCTTATTGTTTCTCAACATCATTCAGGGTACAAGTTTAAATTTACGGCGTGGGGAAAGTCTCACATCAAGCACAATCCCCAGAGCGATATCAGAGGGAGAGTCCACGTTTCTATACTGGACAAGGAATCTTCAGATAAAATATCAGGACGGGCACACACGAAATCGTTACTTGACATGTTGGTCACAGCAGACTCTACATGTAATAAAGTAATGTCATTTTGTTGGAGTTTCATTACATTAAAAATTTCGCAGTCACACGTGAGAGGGTTATTATCTGCAAACAATTTCGCTTCTGATATTGATTCTTCAACCAATGGCTGTGTGTCATTGTCTTTTAGAACGAAAGAAGATATTTTGTTGTGACGTAGATTAATTGTTACATTAGGAGACACATATAAGAGGTCATCTGAACTAACGCGGGAAATTTTATTGTGTGAAAGGTCCAAGTAATTTAGGTACGGAAGTTTTCTCCAGCTAGTAAACACATGACCAAGAGAATTATTGGATATATCAAGGAATCTTAATTCACGTTCTGCGTGTAAATAAGCGGTATCTAGTTCCCAAGGACGAGAAATATTATAATGAGCGGGGTAAAGAGTTAAAAAATTATCTGCCAGGTTTAAAATAGCAAGCTTTGATGGATCTTTCCATAACAATTTAAAAGAATTCAACCTGTTATTTCTCAACGAAAGAAATTGTAGATTAGGTAAAGGATCGTAGAAGTCACAAGAGGTTAATTTGTTAAAAGACAAATCTAAGATTTTTAACTGTCCCGGGGGAAATGTACCTTGTTTTAGTGAAAATATGTTGTTATTACTTAAATTTAAACTTTGAACCTGATCTAAAAGCCAGAATATATTACCAATATGAGTAAGATTGTTATCATTTAAGAATAGATGTTTTATATATCGCGCTTTTGTGAAAGTCTTTACATCCAACGAATCGATTTTGTTGTAACCTAAATCCAGTATTTCAAGTCGAAACAAAAGATCGAACAGTTGAGGATCTATTTGTGGAAATTCATTATTGTTTAAAAACAAGTGTTTGAGCCTCGTATTTTGAAATATTCTATGGTGAAGATATGACAGCTTGTTGTGACCAAGTAAAAGTACTGATATGTTCTTTGAATCGTTGAGAAAATCTAAAGGCAACTCTGAAATAGCATTTTCACTCAAATCAAGATGTTGCAAATTGAAAGCACTCTTAAAAAACTGAGATGGTATGTGATCAATGTTACAATTCTTCATTTCAAGAGTTTCAATAAATGAAATATTTTGGAACATATTTTTGTCAATATTGGAGGCAACGTTGTTGTAAGATATGGAAAGATATTTAGTTGTAGGAGGAATACAATTTTCTTCTAATGTTTCTAAAACGTTGTATGATACATTTAGCGTATGTAAAGAGCGTAATTGGGTAAATATACCTGTCGTTAAATGAGTGATTTTGCATGATTCCATACTTAGAGTGGACAACCTCCCAAGATTAGCGAACATCTCTTTTGATAGTATGCTGATATTATTATGATCCAGATTTAGTTTGACGAGACCGCCTAACGAACTGAAAATGTTATCAGGAAGAGTTTGAAGCAAATTTCTACCTAGTTTCAAAGTATGTATTGTCGCTCCATGAAACAAACTCTCATTCAAATAGGTTAATTCATTTCGGCTTAGATCAAGTTCATATAAATTCTGTATATGTGAGAATAAATATCCAGGCAAATATTGAAATTTGTTGTTATTCAACCTCAAATAACGTAACTGTGTTGTATTTTCAAATATTCCATTTGGAAGAGTTGTCAGGTTGGAGTTGATCAACTCCAGATAAAATAAAATACTTGGGAATATACTGCTATTTAGACTACGGATGTTCGGATGTATAATTCTGAGAACTTGGAGTATATGTAAATCAATAAATGTTTCTTCATCAATTTCTAAAATGGTCCTCAGTTTGTTTACTATGTACAACATTCCTAACATATTTGAAGCTTTGGTTATTTTTTTAATTTCTTGAATGAATTGCTTTGTTACACCACAATCTTGAATTTTAATGTAAGTAACCGTATCTACGAATTTATTTACTAGTTCGTCAGGTATCAGAAAATTGGTTATGTTTTTATGACATCGTACTTCCAGCTGTTGTGTGTGTGAGTCCAAATTACTAGAACAATTCAAAGTATAGCGAAGAGGACAATGGACGATGGAATATCCAACTGACTTAAAGAGTGTACAATTGACTGAATCTTCATCATTCTTTGGCTGAACAGAGTCGAAATAATCAGGAGTTGAATTCAAGCGGAACGTTCCTTGCACAAAAAGGATATGCACTAGTAAATAGCACCAAACGAGATAGTTTGTAATCATTTTTGCTTACCTGTATGAAATAATAACTGAGAAGAAATATCTACTTGCAGTGAAATAATTATACTTTAAAACTATAAAAACAAAACACGTCTGTGAATTTTCACTCTTTAAGTGACTGATAAAACTATGCAATTTCAACGAACATTTTATCTATAAATAGTCCTTTCCTCCAAAATCTGAATCATTGAAATATACCAAGAGTAATTACAACTCAAATTCAGGCTGTAATGAACATGACACTGTTAATGCTTATACATACGGTTCTTGGTGTTTTTCTAACATAGATACGAGTACGTACCCTTGAGCCACATATTGTACACGTTAACTTTTGAATTGTTTTCCAAAGAAGACCGTCAATATTACCAGACAGTAATCTCACATATAACTTGAAAATCGATAACTCTTTTTATTTTCTGCTTCAAACTAAGAGACCAAATAAACACAAGGAAGTCTCATTTCCTATGAACGACAAAGGAACATCATACTATAAACGTCCGGAGATAATCCACCCTATCCAATTTAACGTTGACGTTCAGTTCAGGCTGTAGTTACTCTGAAGGCGTCTGAAAGTTTCCAAGGTTAAGTCCTGAAAGATAAAGAAGTTGGTAAAAATGGGTGTTGTGGCTGTTAAAGATTCACCTTATACTCTATATCTACATGCACGGCAGTGCATGAAACCAAGTTCTCCGCGTCACAAAACGTCAGTACTGCCAGAAGCACGTTATACACGAACAACAGTTTTTGGCGTAATCGGCGATTTCGAGGCCTCGTAAGAAAAAATATGTTAAAGATAGGAATATGAGCTTTCAAAGTTAAGGAGATATGGCAAATATGTGCAAGTGCGCAAACTTTCATACGCGTAGCTTGAAGCATATTCGAATTGTGGACCCCTGAAATTGCGTATTTTAGGCTAACTGACTCATTCACTGACTCACTCATCATATTGTTTAAGGTGTTCGTAAAAAGCTAGAATCATGAAATTTGGCATGAAGGTGGAGTATTACAAGTAGGTAAAGGAAAAATTCCGACATTTTTTTAAAAAGTCGCCATCTTTTATTCAAAATGGTCGCCAAACGTAAAATTTCAAAGAATACACAACCTAAACCGTTGAAGCTAGAAAACCGAAATTTGGAATGGAGGTACATCACCGCTAGTAGGTTAAGAAAGTATTACAAAATCTTGAAAAAGTTGCCATCTTGGATCCAAAATGGCCGCCAAAACGAAATTTCCATAGAATACACAGCGTAAACAGCTGGAGCTAGAATAACGAAATCTGGTATGGCAGTACATCATTATTAGTCAGTTAGTAAAGTATTACAAAATGTCTCCAAAAATGCCATCTTGGATCCAAAATGAAATTTCAATAGAATACACAGCCTAAACGGCTGGAGCTAGAAAAACGAAATACAGTACGACGGTACTATTAGTAGTTTACGTAGGTTACGTAAATATTACAAAGTGTCTCCAAAGACACAATCTTGGAACCAAAATGGCGGACCTTATAATCCATTTTCCACACCGCTTGAGCCAGTGATACGAAATTTGGCATAAATATGTATTATCAAGAGTAGTTTAGGAAAATATTACAACATTTTGAGAAAGTCGACACCTTGACTTCAGAATGGCAGCCCAAAAAACATTTTCCGCACCGTTTGAAATAGAGAAATGAAAAATGATATGAAGGTGCACCATTACGATTGGGTCAAGACAATATAAGATAATGTTAAAAATGTCTCCAACTTTCATCCAAAATGGCAGCCAAAAACCCATTTCCAAACAACTGATGCTAGAGAAACGAAATTTGGTATGAAGATGTTAGTACAGGGGCATAACACACTCCATGGGGAATTTGATGATGAAATTGTGCGAACCGATTTTATTACATTCCTTATGCCCTTCATAATCCTGGTGTTTTGCTTGAATTTGTGGCAGACAGCTTGTATGACGTCATTAATCCACTCTGGACATTATCGGCCCTTTTCGATTATAACTCATGATTCAGGTATCTTACGATTTTTTTCTACTGAATATTTTTATTCACAAGAATATTCTCTATAAAAAAGTCCTTACACGGAGAAAAATAAGCGCTAACTGAGCCGAGGTTAATGGACAATTTGATTGTGAGAAGATCTATAACGCCATCAGAATATCGACCAATCCTGTAACATATGAAAGCAGTGAACTAATTAAGACAACAAAGTCTGTATTCAATGAAACTATACAAACTGAAACCTTAAGCATTTTAGACAGAGGTTGTGAAATGTACACCACTTTCAAAAGAGAACGAATTGAAACTGACAGTACGAATTTCCGGGTCCCAATGAAGAACGAAAAACTTAATCAATGCAAAACTGATCGAAAGAATGTTACTACTAAGATAGCTGGCACTGTAGTACAACTAAAAGCTGATCGATCATTATTTACACGCTTTGTAATTGTATCGAGAAGCTGAACGGATATTGACTTGAAAACATCATTGGGTACATATGAATTCTCGGCAGTTCCACAGTCCATGTTTAATCTGGATGGATCGATGAAGTCGTCATCAAATACATCCAAATCTAATGAAGATTCTCGAACAGTTTGGACCTGAAATGGTTGATACCAGTCCACAAAACTTCTCTGCCTAATCACTTAGAGGACTCAAATATAGCGAAGCATCTGAAGATAAAGTCCTACAATGTCGCTGTTCTTGATGGAATTGCAGAGCTTCAATCGATGAAAAACTGAAATGATGGAAAAATGGAAAAAATGGAACAAGTAAAAACATGGAATGATCTAGCTTTGGCGTTTAGCAATAAAATCATGGATGCTCTTTTAAAATATGATGAAACACACTTGCTGTTCGATACATATCTTGAAAACTCTCTTAAATCCGCCATGCGAAATAAAAGAGCAGGTACATTAACGCCCATTGAGTTCAAGATAACTGACTCCACAAACATTCAAAATATACAGGTGAAGGCCCTATTTTCTCACATAAAAACGAAGAATAATCTGACAGCCTATCTGGAAGATAAAGCTGTGTTGTACGCACGCAATATTGAGAAAACCCTAATCGTAAGCTGGAGAACTGAAGCTAAATCGTCTTTAAGAGGTGATGTAAGTGAACTTGAAAGTAGTCATGAAGAGGCAGATGTTAAAATAACAATGCACTGCCTTTTTGCCTCCCGAAAAGGAACATCGTCTATACATATATATTCGCCTGATACCGATGTATTTCTACTAGCATTGTGGTGGTTGAAGTCTTTCAAATGTCCATGCACATTTGTCACTGGTGTAGGAAGTAATCAAAGAATGCTTGATATCAGCAGAATTTTGACCGCATTGGGACCAGAAAAGATAAAAAGAATACTAAGGTTCCATACTCTGTCAGGAATTGATGTCACAGGTTCACTTGCAAGGAAGGGAAAACCATCTTTTTGGAAAGTTTATAAGACTGCAGATAACGATATTATTAATGCTCTTGGTAATCTTGGATCAACTGAAGAATTAAGTGGTGAAGACAAAACTAGTCTTGAAAAATTTATTTGTAAGGTATTTATACCAGTGACTAAGATTTCCGACATTGGGCAGCTTCGTTGGTGGATGTTCTCTAAGCACGAGACGCAAAGTGAAAATTTGCCTACTACAAGAGCATCGCTGTCTCCTTTTATTCTCAGAGCACACTACCAGGTTATGGAATGGCGTGTTGCTGATCAGCAGCACCCTAATCTGCCACCACCGTCTGACTTTGGATAGGAAAAGAAAGATATTTTTTATGTTCCAGTTGTGTGCACTCTTCCCTGTGCACCTGAGTCCGTTTTGAAATTAAATCGATGTAGCTGTGTAAAATGTGCTGTATCCTGTAAATGCAAATCCCAAAACATTTTATGAACTGAGCTTTATATGTGTGGAGGTGATGAGGACTTATGCGAAAATTATGGCCAACAGTATGACATCGATGACACTTCGAATGAAGAATATTAAGAAAAAACTTTTTATATGCTATTAAATGTTATCGTTTAATCAATGAAAATATACTTTCGTCAATAAATATTAAAATAATCACTCATTTCTTTCTTATTTTGCAACCTACAAATTAACAAGACTTTAAAATGACAAAAACTTGAAAAAACACTTTCAAATTGACTGATACTGACGGAATCTATTTAAAAATCTGTAAAAAACTTTTTTTATTTAGAATTTTATTTTCTGGTTAATAAAAAAGATTCAGTAGAAAATATTCGTAAGATGCCTCAATCATGAGTTATAATCGAAAAGGTCCGATAATGTCCAGAGTGGCCGCCATCTTGAATTAATGAAGACATACAAGCTGTCTGCCACAAATTCAAGCAAAATACCTGGTAAGACAGGATTATGAATGGCATAAAGAATATAATAAAATCGGTCGTCGCACAATTTCATCTGTTCTGTAAAATTCATATTTATAGATAAATTAGATTTGTCGGGGAGTAAATCAATGCTTTTTCTTAGATAAATTGTTGAACATGCTACGTATATAAATAAATTATTTCCCTTGAGGAGGACGCCACCCGCGCCACCTGGCTTGATCCGCCACTGCATCATGTTGATCAATGTAATGTTATCTTCATCCTCTGTCGTCTACATCCGGTTGGAAATTTCAACAGGAAATACAATACTTTGTATTAGTCCCACCACAACACTTCTTATTTAATAGCATAGACTAAAATTTTTTTCTTCTGTTTGTGTTGGTGCTACATATAGCCAGAAAAATATAAACTTCAACTAACCTAAAGCATATTAAAACACCCTGAAGGACAATTTTGATATATGAGGTGATTCCTCCCATCAAAACAAGACGAAAGTTTCTCTGACAAATTTGCGAAATGAGCATAATTTCGGAGCTACAGGTTGCCGAAAGCGTGGGAAAGTGAATTTTCGAACTTCACATTTCTAACACTACACAGTAAAAAATAGCTGTGTTAATTCAACACAATGCGGTGTCCTAGTGTGACTACCACTTTTGTGTGTTAAATGAACACAACACACGATGTTGATTTCGGTACTGTGAGAAAAAAAAGTTACGGCCGTAGCTAGATTTGAACATGGGTTGCTCAGTGAGAAGTCGAGCGCCTTACCGACTTCGCTAAATCATCAGGTGGAAAAAGCACTAGATTGAAACAATCT